>OY754987.1:27216483-27388171 GCA_963576475.1 Molanna angustata
AATAACATTTATATTATCATATTTAATGTAAATTTGATAACAAATACAATTGTCTACCTACGTAGGTACTGTTGTGCGCACGTGACAGAAAGTTTAACATCTACCTACCAATATATTCAAACGTATCTCCATAGTACGTTCTTGATGTTTAAACATGACAATACAAAAATTATAAGGTTTATTTTATATGGTCGGTGACAGAAGCAAATACTTGTTGGTCTGGTTCCTTCATAATATAATGTACTCAGTTATAAATGTCTCTTCCTTATAAATATCAATATAAATTATCTTTAAATAAATAGTTATTTTAATCTCTCATATCGATTCTTACAAAGTATAACTAGTCTATAGAAATTGTAAGCTGACAAAATAACAAAAGAACACAAGGAATGTTTTGATATTTAACGATATAAAATTAGTTGTCATATATTTTTTTCACACTGACAGCATTGACTTTGAAGAAAACCATTATAAAAATTCAATACTATTTTTTATAATACTAGTTGCATGTAACACATGAGATCCAACTGTCGATAGCGATAGTATGTAAAGTTGAAGAATAAGAAACAAACTATTAACCCATAAATCCAAAGTATTGAAAATTTTTACACATGTTGGTATGTATGTCAAGATAGGACAGTATGGAGGTCAGTCCTCTTTTCCTACCCGGAATATGAAAACAACATGATGGTTCTGTATGCATGTTTGGAGATTAAGTATCAAACTGTTAAGTCTTCTTATATATTGTGTATAAGCGACTGCCATACAAATTGTATGAAGCAATGTCGTCATTAAATTCAATTTTTAAAAAAATAGTTAAAAAAAAATTGAGATGTACTTCTACAATATTTGTATTTTTTATAGAAAATTAAATTATCTAGTTGGGGTGTTTCGGCTTTTTTCGAGATTTTTAAAAAATTTGGAAATATAGGCAGTTAAACTCATAAATTTATCATAAAAAAAATATTTTTCTTAATAAAAAATGTTTGAGAAATTCTGGAATTTTTTTGAAAAAATCAATTTGCGATTTTATATTTGTCTATGTTCGTACTAATTTTCAGCGTTATAGCTTTTATGGTTTCTGAAATATATGGAAAAATAAACCAAAAATTCAAAAGTTGATAACACCTGACTGAAACAAAAATTCACCATTCTGATTATAAAAGTTTTGTAGGCCTATAACTTTTATATATTTTGAATTTTAGGATCTGTAAATTGAGCGGATCAAAAGTTATAAGGGGGGGACAGACAGACACACACACAGACACATAAAATGTTCTACTTCGAATTCTGAGTAAATCCATGTATGGGAACATATATGCTGCGAGGCCTCTATGTAGTTGGTGTTATTAGCATGCAAAAAGTCCACTACGCCATACTAAATTTTCCTTCATACACTTATCTTGGCTAATGTCGATTCATTCAGAGATTTGAATTCTCATGAACGAATCGACAGTTGGACAATTATTTTATTCCTATCCAGGCGAAATGGTCGACCTCAATAGCAATAGAATAATTGAAAATGAAAAAACAGTCATTAATGTTTATTTGTTACATATAAAAAAATACAAATAATTATTATGGTTAGATAAAAATTTATTTTGATAAGTAAATTTTAACGATTAGGTAAATTGATCGCAAAACCAGTGAATTTATGATTTGATATTTTCTTTATAAAAAGCTATATATTCATTCAATATTAAATTAAATATGCATGCCTACCGCCGTGGCACAGTTAGTAAGCCGTTCGGTTTCTGTGCGGGCGTCCTGGGTTCGATTCCCAGCAGAGGAGAAATTTATTTAAATTCATTTCTCACGTAAATATTGCTTCTCTGGGCTGGGAACACTGGTTAGTTGGAAGAAATTGCCATACGGCAATAAACTCGCCACTTGCGCACCGTGCAAGGAAGTGTTCATTATTATTATTATTATTATTATGTATATAAGTTTATTAAACCTGATGATAAGAAATATTTTCTTATAATAATCAGTCATCTAAACATAAAAATGCGCATAATTTGAAGTTGAAATTATTATTAAGAATTGAGTTCATAATGTTATTTTGATATACGGATATTTGCTTAACACAGAATTATTTAATTATTATGAAGTATAATACTTTCGTTGCTTCTAGTTGAGGTACAACGATATAACATTTGAATTGGCTGTAGGTAATTAAGTCTGTCAAGTTGTGGTTCTGTAATTAACATTATACAAATAACACACTTCATTCAGTCATACCGTTACCTTACCACAATACATACCTTGGAGGGTCCTATGTTAATTCACTCCTCGGCTATATACCTACACTTAATAACGTGAAATAATATTAGTGGAGCGGTTGGGAGAAGTGAGGGAAGGGGGAGGGGGAGGGGGGAGAAGTCCACCACCTGGACTGACAACGACTGAATTATTTTTACCTAAAGTAAAGGCCCCGGATAATGTACGCGGTTGGTTGAGGGAAATGGAGATAACTTATTATTAATATAACAAGACAAAGAAATTGTATTCAACAACATCTGGTTATGTTATTTCATATACAAATTACGAAAAAATATATTTCTTAGTATCTCTAAGTTACAAGTAGGTACTTTAATTAAAAGTTTTGTCGTAGTCTGAGGCATGTCATCTATATATGTACTAAGTTACACGTGATATTATCAAGTATCGTATTTATATCTTTGAGGTATATTTCGGCATTTTTTAATTATTTTGCATGATTCATTTATTAATAAAATAATTACTCATGGTTAAATTTAAGAAAAAAATGTTGTAAGTGATGATCAAGAAGCTGGTTTTTTAATCAAACTAAAACACTAAAAACTCATTGACATCAATGAAATACGTAGTTAACTATTAGTTATGATATTGAATTTAATTACGCGTAAAAATTATAGGTACAGAAAAACCGTACATAATCGTACACAGCTGGCATTTTCTAAGGGTTAAAATATACCTACAAAAGTACATACATATTTGTCATCAAAGGTAAATTGATTTAATCTTATAATAAATATATTTGAATAAACCCTTGCAAAATTATTTAATTTTATATATACATTTTCAATGAAAAATTACAAATTTAATAATAATAAGTAGGTATGTCAATAAATGTAAATTCACATTTACATACATTTATCTTTAAATTTTGTTATGCGAAGAAATGAAGACAAAAATAAAGTAAAGAAAAATTTTTTGATCTTAAAATCAACATAAAAAATTGGTAACGAATATTTATTTGAATTTTCAATTTATTATGTATAGGATTAGTTTTATTTCAGTGAACTTTTAACAAATATTATATACATATTATGCAAATAATGAATTCCAAATACTTACTTATAAATGGAACATCAAAGGTACAAAATAAAAACGAATAAAATATAAACCTCTGAGATCTTTGAACGAACAATCACTAAAGATTCGCTAACATCAGTATTGATGTAAATTTAGGAATTTTTTTGGAAATACCTGAGTAAATTATTTCTATCCCCTGTAAATATTTTATTTCAATCTATAAATTGAATCCGCTCCAAATTTCGTGGTGAGGAAAATTGTATCTCAGTAAGGAGAATATTTCTTGGAAGAACGATTCAACCAAACCTTCCTGTATACAACATGATAAGACACCATCCTATATTTACGATGTTATTACGTATTAAACAAACAAGAACTTTTTCGAAAGAATCTTTTTAGGGAAGTTTACAGAGGATATAATACATAAATATAAATATCAATTATAAAAGGAAATAAAAACAAATCTAAGTTAAGTAAAACCTGACACATTCTTAATATTAATTGTTTGGGAAATACATACTTCGATATTATTTTTTTCTTCCCAAATAATAGGCTGAATCATTATTTCTGTGAATCACAATTTAATGCACATATTTGTTTTATAAAACCCTGAAATGTTTCATGCAATGCCCTCAACATTAACAAAATAAAAACATGCATTTTTTTGATTGAATGAATATTGTTAGTATTAATTTGTTCTATAAGTGTTCTTTCAGAGTTTTGTATGGAGCCATCATTAGTCCCTATAAGCTGCAAGTGCAGCAATGTAATAAATAAAATTAAAATATAATGTGAAACAGGCACTAGGGTCACACAAAAAATAAAAGTTTCTTAGTATCTGCATAAAATAAAAAAAATGTGTTAGATATTGTTATATCTAATTTTGTATTTTTTCTTTTGTTTTATTTCTATGGTTTTCGGTTTTTAAATTTTCTTTAAATTTTTGATTTTTCCTCTTCTGTCATTTTTCCATTCCTTATCTGGACTCACCTGTGATCGGTCATTACACAACGGTCGGTGAATGTGCAACGATGCGCTGCTTCTGCTATATATTTTTCTTCTATGATTTCGGCATCTGTAATTTCGGAGACATTTAATTCGACGGTCCGTCATTAAATGTCTAACACCGCAGTGAAAACAGTGTTGTGTTGGTGAATATATATGTAGATACCTCCTTACATCGGGAAAAGATTGAAAAAACTTAAGGATAATATCGGTGAGTCTTCGGCTTCCTTCCATCATACGGTCCACAATCATTTCCATGGTATATTAAACCTTTTTGTATGACACAAAGAAATATTATATCACACAAAATGTATAGTTTCAAACTGAATAATTATTTTGTTTGATGCGCCTTATGTTTTCAATCCATTTCTTAACAAAATGCATTAAAAATTATATGTTAATATTTCAGGTATGGTTTCACATTATTTATGAATGGACTAGGGTAGGTAAAACTTTCAAAGTCTACTTTTAGACCATGGATACAATGCCTACATATTATATCAGGTTCAGATAAACTGTGTTGTGTGCATGTTGTGCATGAGCTGGAGTGACCTTGGCCAACACTGACCAGTGTCACGGAAATGAATCACAACAGAGTGATGGACAGTGAAAATACCAAAATTGTGCCAGATATGGTCTTGGCTTAATTCGATGTGGCAACACACAATTCAATTTATTATTTTTTTAAGTTACCAAACCAAACTACACGTAAGAAAAAGTATACTTAAGACGGAAGACATCGTCAGAATGGTTAGACAAAAAAGACGAAAAATGGACGCGTAGAAAAATAGAATGTAAGATTATAAACTTCCACATAATATTGTTCTTCAATGAAACCCAGACGGTAGAAAACCTCGAGAAACGATGCAGCGATGGCGTGATAGTTGAGATTCCACATCTCAGGAGAGTACTAAATCAGCGGCATAAACAGATCTGAGGATCTACACAAAGGAAGAAGACTAAAACAGAACTTTTTAGCAAAATACTTTTTGCGTTGAGTAGCCACATCAAAATTATTTCTGAAGAATTATATTTCGGTTGCGCTCACATATTTTGTACATTCTTTAATGTGGCGGATATTTGATTTTTGGTAACCATAATCTTGTTTAATAAATGTTGATAACATTAAAACTCTTACTTCATTCAGTTCAAAATAACAAAATATTAATGTCTGCTAAAATAGTACCTACTTAACTCAAATTCACAATCATGCAAAAGTAACACGCGCATTCGTTTATATTTTTATTTATTTCCTTTAAATTTTGTTCTGAGTAATATTATATCTGTATTGTTTTATTTTTTTTTCTCTTTTATTCTGTTTTTTTTTATTCCTATATTTGATTATATTGTTTTTTTTATTTCATTGCTCTTTTTTATTTTTTGATATGATTTCTATGCACATGTTTGTTTTTTTTTCTTGTTTAACTAATTTTTGTAAATTTATTTGTTTCCTTTGGTAAATGATAATACTTGTTTATTATATACATACTGCGTTAACAAATGAAATCAAATGGAATGATATTGAATAAAAAATGTGAATAAAAATATGCTTATACAAATCATCTGTCTTGTGGTTTAAACTTATTTATTATTATTTTCAAATGTTTGAATGTTAACTTTGTGGTTCATATTTAACAAATTAAATTTAAAGATATAACTTTGTATTAACCACGTTTTTTGGTTGAAACGATGCGACTGGTTTCGGAACTAACCGTTCCCTCATCAGGCTAACTTTAACGTTAAAGTTTTAATAATTGAAGTTTATATATATGTTAAAGCACATCTAAGAATAATTTTCAGAACCTACTCTCCGCTTCAAATTTTCTTTTCTTTTAACACATTAAATCAAATTGGTATCCTCGGCAGATATGGTTTAAGATATTATCCAATGGTTACTATCATCATTACTTCATAAACAACGGCATCCTATGGAAGGTATGTATTTATGGTCATCATTGACTACTTAAGGTACATAATATGGTCAGTGTGTCTCTTTACTTTCCCTCCCTCTATGTATGTATTGTATATCTCACTACCTAACTCTACTTCCACCCCCACCTCCACCTCCACCAATCAACTAAATCGATGGACAACGTGGTTAGCATGTTGTGTTACCTTGAGACTACAAGGCCTTGTTAAACTCTTTAAAGTAGTTGATTATTATACGATCCGATAAATTTGAAGGCACATTTACTTTTAGTTTTGAAAAAAAAATTTATTCACTAACCAAACAAAATCAATGCGATGATTCTCGTTTTAATGATTAACAAAAAAATTTAGAAAAATGATGAGTTTTATCAATTTTTCTGCAAGTTTGACTTGTCCA
The DNA here is from genome assembly GCA_963576475.1 of Molanna angustata. Taxonomy (NCBI): domain Eukaryota; kingdom Metazoa; phylum Arthropoda; class Insecta; order Trichoptera; family Molannidae; genus Molanna; species Molanna angustata. The sequence continues at coordinate 27,223,112 of OY754987.1, forward strand.
TGATTAATAAACAAAATCCAAACGTTAATTTTTTCAAGAGATTTTATTTCTCTTAACACATCAACATAGTTAAAAACTTGGTCCATGTGTGATGGAAAATTGTATGGTGTAGAGGACTTTTTGAAATTAGAGTCCAACAATTTAAGGTCTTTAAATTAATATACTCAAAATGTAGAATTTTATCAGCATTCAATTTTATTAATGGTTGTGTACACAGGGAGTACACAAGCGTCAAAAACTTTTTTCTTTAAGTGGATTGGGATATTTGTAGATTTAAGAACATTTGATAATTTGCTGAACGCTGCCCATCCTAGACCTCTTCTTCTTTCTATTTCAGCTTCTAAATTATATCTTCCTAGTTTCACAGTGTGACCGAGGTAGACATATGATTCTACTCTGCCAATATCTTGACCATCAATTTTTATGGGTTCTGTACATATAGAGGACATAATTTTTGTCTTATTAATGTTCATTTTTAGTCCCACTCTAATGCATTGATTCTTGAGGTCTGTTAACATTAATTTAATTTCTTGCTCTGTATTGGCAAATAGGACAATGTCATCAGCGAATCTAAGGTTGTTCAGTTTTTCTCCGTTTATGTTGATCCCATAGTTGGTCCAGTCTAATTCTCGGAAAACATCTTCTAATGCCAGGGTAAATAATTTGGGTGAGATTGTATCTTCCTGCCTAATTCCTCTTTTTATATTAATTTTTGGAGTAGGCTCATGTACCTGTATTGTTTATTTTTTTTATATTATTTTAATGTACATGTTTGTTTTCTATTTCTAAATATTTGTAAATGTTCATAATATATGATCTTATAAATAAATATATAAAAATGGTAAAAAAGACTAATGTATATGTAGTTCATGAAAAGTAATATGTATGTACCTATATAATATGAGATGGTTGAGTAATTAAATATCTACATATATGCTGTCGTTCATTTAAATATTTGAACAGGAAAAAGTAATTAATTTGTAAATCTGGTAGAGAGATATAGTAAGTAGGTAGGTATACATATAGGGGAGGAAGGAGATGAGTAAATGGGAAGGTATTCGCTGATTGAATTGGAAGATGAAAATATTGCTACACATTCCCCTCTGCACAGCATCCGTCATATCAGATTATGTGAAAGAGGGAGGAACCCGAGCAAAATAAGTTATTCGAATATTTTACAACAAAGAATCAAATCAAAGTACCGATATGTAATTCATTTTTTGTTTTTATCAGTTTTACAATGTTTTATTTGTTTGCACAAAAATTTGCAATATATCGGCAATTTAAAACACATATTAATTTATAAAACTGTTGAGTGTAACAAAAACACAGACACCGAACATATTATAAATAGGTACACCAGACACAGACAATACAAGTGCACCAGATACAGACAATACAAGACTAAGTGTATCAGACACAGACAATATAAGTGTACCAGACAAAGATTAAATACCAACACAGATTACATGAATGTACCAGACACAGATTTAAATTCTTGGGTAGTATAATTACTGAGAATCTAGACCCTGACACTGACGTAAAATGTAGAATAGAAGCGGTCCGATCGGCATTTTACAAAATTAAAAATCTTCTCCTCGACGAAAATATCAACTTAAAGCTGAGACAAAGAATGATCAAGTGTTATGTGTGGTCAGTGTTGCTTTATGTGGTGGAGGCGTGGACTCTCAAAGTTAATATTATAAACCGCCTTGAAGCATTTGAAATGTGGATCCACCGCAAAATGTTTAGAATATCGTGGACTTTTTTATTTGCGATCGACACCCGCTTCACTAGGAATTACCCGTGTCTAAGTGAGTAACAAAATGACATTTTATAATCAGATTGTCACATCATAATTGTACCCTAAAAATAGCTCATACATTAAGTGATTCCTAATAAATTTCATGTTGCAAATTAACAGCAATTAAACAAAAACACAACACTTGGCACTATGTCACTGGCATGCCATAGATAAAGGCAACAAGTGGCAGGAACATGATAATACAAAAAAAAAAAAAAAACTACACAAGTTGGCATCACTTCTATGATGGGTAACGTTCGTTTTACAGCTAGCGGGACGCTCTAGAAAGATCCATTTTTTTATAGTATACGTCTTGAACACTTTACACTTTTTGATGTTCCTTATTTGATGTTGGTAGCATGTTGAAATAGTCTATGTGCCAAGTACAGGTGACTTTTTCGTCCATATTTGGATGACTTTGTGGCTATAAATTTAAGGTTTACCTTGTATTTATTAGATTATGAATAAGCCAGTCCTGGAGAAAAATGTACGCCAATAAAGCTCTTGCAAATAGTTGATAAACTAGCAATACACCAAAGTTTTTATATATATTTTCTGTAGGGGTTCTAAGGGATCCTTTTAGTATGACTTTTACTATGGATTTTTGTGCCATCACTAATTGGTGTATGGCTGTTTTGTTTGCGCAGCTCCATCCTATAAGTTCATATTCCAGGGTCGATTGGCATATAACAAAATAAACTGTTTTGATCGTAGCCAAACTGAGGATGTTTCTTATGTTTAAATATATGTTAATTATTTTTTTCATTCTCTTGAATACCACGTTAATATGATATTTCCAATCCATCAATAAATTGGTCTATGGTTAATCCCAAGTATTTTATTGTATTTGTTTTGTTGTGTAAGAGGTAGCTGCATTCAACTTTATTGTTTTGATGATATGAGTCACATCTGTGCAAATTTAATTGTTTCATTGAGTGGTTGTGTTCGTGCGGCCTTTGTAAATCTCAATAAACTTGAACGTCTTCAGAATATATGTATCAGATTCATCTTTGGGTTGAAAAAATTTGATCGCATATCATCTTACCGTAATTTTCTTTGTTGGCCCAGGATACGCCAGCGGCGCAATATACACATTTTGTCACTATTGTACAATATTCTCTCGAACCCAAACCTGCCACAGTACCTCAAAAGCAAATTCACTTATTTATCCAATCATGGACTTCCACTCCGATCTGCTGAACGTACAACACTATCCATACCTATCCATAATACAGAATTTCTCAGCTCTTCGTTCGAAGTACAATCAGCAAGATTATGGAATAGCCTTAGTCCGAATATTGCGTCGTCTAACTCACTTAGTATTTTCAAGAAAAAACTAAAGAAGGAATATTTATCCTTGAACACCTGATCCCGATTTCCTCTCCTGTCCTTACCATATCCCTTTTCTTGCTATGAATTATATTTTTTTTGTTGTTTTTATAGTATTTAAGTATTATACGTATTTTCTTTGATTTCTTTTACTCTTTTTTATTTGCTGTTGTACATATACAATGTTGTCATACTTTGTAATCTGGTTGGTTGGAAGAAATTGCCTAATGGCAATAAGCCCACCAGTGTACAATTATATTTGTTTATATTATGTACAAGAAGATGTATAAATAAATAAATAAATAAATAAATGTCATGAATTTTGTTTTGTCTGTATTCAGAGTTAAGTAACACAGATATTTTATTTTAACCGAAAATGGACAGATTAGTTGAAATATGTTTGATCAATTTTCACGGAATTTTCCATGTCATCTTGTATTAAATATTCCAGTAGTATGTTGGAGATGCTACCTCCATAGTTCAGTCAGATTGCTCATTGCTCATACCATGCTATACAAATGTATATACATACTATAATACCATGCTCTACCTACCAGACCATGCCATATCATATTATTGCTTCTCGAGAGAATTCTACGGCCTACCTTCTTTTTCCATATTTCATTATTTTATTTATTTATAAAATAAATCACATTGTCGTCATATTTTTAACATAACTCATCCAAATAGAAAACATAAATTAGTTTTGTGAGACAATAAACGTAAAATATACAAAAATAAATTAATTTTGCACAAATAGTTTGCAATAACATAAATATCAACCACCAAGAAAAAAATTTTTTTTTTTTAAATTGAAGCAATTGAGAAAGTGCAGCGTTTAGATAGTGCAACTCCTCAATAAGGTATATTTGTAAAATAATATTACATGTACAAAGAGTTTTTCTTCATTTTCTAACGAAACTATCATTTTCTACAAACAAATGAAGAGACTGGCTGATAACAGAGATACGTGGAAGGATGGAGTGTGCGGTGCAAACCAATCCTAGGATTGTAACCATGAAGAATACACTATATATAGAGGTCGCCCTAGAGACAGTTATATGGACCAGGTGATCAGTGATGTGCACTGTAGCAGCTACCAAGAGATGAAGAGGCTGGCGTACAACAGAGATATGTGGAGAGATGGAGTGTGCGGTGCAAACCAATCCTACGATTGTAATCATGAAGAAGATGAATCATATCCCTTATGTGGCTTTTCTTGTGATAATGTTAAAATACATAAAAAGTCAGGTCTTGATAATTGACTTATAAGCCAAATTAATTATACAAGTTATAAGTATATCGTAGAATCAGAAACATACTGTTCCAATATCTTATTTATTAATATAAACTACTGAAAAATTAAAATTACAGAAAAATTCTTTAGCTAATGGAAAACATGAAATATTGTAATACGTAATGGGTTTAGTTAAGAAAGTAATAAAATTTCGTATAATATCAAATCTAGTTTTATTTTAACAAATATATATACAAACTTGACTCTACGCAAACATCTAGACCAACTAGACAGACCGAACAGGCTAAACTCCTAATACCCAGACTCAAGACAACTTTTGGACAGAGAAATTTCCTGTATTTTGGAGTCAAATTATACAACGAACTACCTTTAACACTTAGACAAAATAGTAACTTGAAAATATTTAAGCGAGACATTTAAATTTGGATTAAAAAAAGGAAAGAGACTATATTAAAAATAAATTAATCACCTGAACTCTGAAGATACTCCCATAGTTATTAACCAAAACTGAAAACTAATAAGACATCTATACACTGTCTCAGAACAGGTTTTACCTAGTGAGGCAGTTTATGAAAATAGTAAAATATCTGGTAACTTTTATGTAACCTAAGTTAAATATATTATTATGCATTAAAAAAAAATTTATTACTAGATTTAAGGAAAAATTGTATTTTATATAATAAATAAATAAATAAATAAATAAAATAAATTGATCAATATGCACCATGGTATGTACATATTTGAAATATTTAAATCAATCAAAGCATATTTTTTTTGCCATAATCTTAAGTTGATTATTGTTAGGGAAATATGCTTTAAAAACAATATAGGTTTGTCTATGTCGGAATATTCACTGGGTACATCATTTTATTTTGGTTAAATACGAAAGATTCTAAATGTGTAACTATTGATTGATATTATGTAGGTACCTACCTAACCCATTTTATAGAGGAAACAAAAGAAACTCAGAATCGATTGCAATTACTGAGATCAAAGTAAAAAAATATCTGAAAAGAAATAGAAAATAATTATTAGGTATAATAATGAGGTTTACTGGGAAGTCTTTCTCAAGAATACAAAGATGAAATACATAACTATGTACATTGGTATTACATATAATAAAAACATTAATAAGTCAAGTTGTAATGAGCTCATGAGAAGAGTAACAAATAGGTACACAACACGTTGTTATTTAAGTATCATTAATTTGTTAATAGGGATGTATCATCCACCTTTATTAGAAATATTATGTAGGGTTAAAGAAATAGTATTATCATTTCAATAAATTTTTTCATTGTAATCCTAGAAGTTCACAATGGCGCTGAATGTTTTTAAGGTTTTTTACTAGATATATTTTTACAGATATTTTTGTAAGTGGGTTGTAGCCCACACTAAACACTCCACACCATAGTAGGTAATCATTTTTTCTTCTTGAAAGGTTGACAATCTCTAAATGCATTTTTATGAAGTACATTTCTATTAGATTCATAAACAAATATAAGATTCCCAGATGACAAAAGTTTTCACAATACACCATACACACAAAAACATTGTCACGGAACTCATAGTATGCACTTCTTACGTGATACCTGTTGAGAAAGGTATAGGTATAAGTAAAGGTATATTAAGGGCTTCCTGGGTTCGACCTCCAGCAGAGGAGAAATTTGTTTAATTTCATTTTTCACGCAAATGTTTCTCTGGGCTAGAAGTGCCGGTTGGTTAGAGAATTACTCGGCATAGAGGAATTGTTGATAATTTTTATTATTAAATATGTATGTTGTTACAGATATGTATAATAGTTAAAAATTAAATCGCTGCACGGGATCACACGAGTGAGATAATGAGGGATGGAGAAGGAATAATTATTTTATTATTTAATTTTTTTTTATTATTTTGTCAACAGCTATGGATATTTTTACAAATAAACATTTCATATTTTACGCAATAAACATACATATGTAGATAAATAAATAACATCCACGGAATATTCGTTCTATACATACATTATATTTTAAAATAAAATCCACTTTATAGGACTAATGACATTAAATAATCGAATGTTTTCTGTGTCCTCTTTTCACTCTATGATCCAGACGACCTGAATGTGAGATACCTACCTCTAGAGACCTCATTTTCTCTGACACAACAAAATATACCACTGAGAAGTTGGGCAATCAGAACCATTCATGGCTTATATAAAAGAATAAATTAATACCTACTGATACGAAAATAAACCATATATGTATTTTCTTGATGAACTTTACTTTTCTCATATCAAAACTTACCTTGTGATGATTAATTATATTTTTATAACATGTATATCACGATTTTTCTTATGAAGTTACAACAATCGACTCAAATCAAGTAAAATACATTTTTGTTTCGCCGAGGATTGAATAAAATGTTTATGAATAATTGTATGTTGGAAAGTATTTATTAGGTATGAATTTTTCTTTGATCAGCGTTCCATGATATTTGTTTTATCTGTATTCTAAATTATTCATTTTAGTCTCCTAAATTTGAACAACTCAAATGTTTTGTTATCCTACAAAATAAATATAATTTGAAATACAATAAAATATTTAGGCCTACTATTCACGTAATTTGTATTCAGTGCATTGTTTAACCCACACGAATCACGTAATAATGAATACCTATGTATATATTATTTTGTTTGGAGTAATACATAATGTTATATTTACATCTAACACAATACATAGGTACGACATATTACTTCATACACATAGTTTGTAAATACATATATATATGGCACTCCGACACAGGCATTGGCCTAGTGAAGTGTCTTATCCAGAAATCATTTTACAAAGCAATAACACTATAAATGAGTAAGTGAATGGAAAAAAAAACAAACATTTATTTTAAGTTAATTATAGTACTATGTATTTTATTTACTACCCTATCATGATATATTGTACATACATAATATATTATTATATTTGTAAAAAAAAGAATTAAATATATTTTTTTGCCTACACACGATCCGTTGAGTTTCATAAAATTGTTGCTAGTGGCGAGTTTTTTGCCGTATGGCAATTTTTTCCAACTCACCAGTGTTTCCAGCCCAGAGAAACAATATTTGCGTGAAAAGTTAATTTAAATAAATTTCTCCTCTGCTGGTAATCGAATCCAGGACGCCCGCACAGAAACCGAACGTTTTATCAACTGTGCCACGGCGGTCGGCAGTTCACAGAAAAACTGCTTCTCTGGGCTGGAAATACTGGTTAGTTGGAAGAAATTGCCGTACGGCAATTTAAATAAATTTCTCCCCTGCTGGGAATCGAACCCAGAATGCCCGCACAGAAACCGAACGGCTTACTAACTGCGCCCGGCAATATGTTATTGTAACAAGTACCTAAATTCTTGTCTTGTGTTAAAGGTGAACGAAATCGAACTCGCAGCCACTGGGTTACTAACCCAGCGCGCTAACCGCTCTGCCACCACCCACCTGAATGTAAATGAACCTAACTGTGTTGTAGATATTAAAACTATATAAGTAACACGAGAACTATATAAGTAACCTTTTTTAACACGAGATTTTATCTCAATTAAAGAGGGTTATTATGAATTATATGATGGAAATTGTATACCTTTTTAAATTATGATTTATATGTGAACCTTGTATTGTTTTTGTTAATTAATAAAAAAAAAAAAAACATTGCAAACATTATTTTTATGATTCTGAGCTCAATTTTTGTTTCGATTTAGTTAAATTGAATGATTTAGTCACAGTTCTATTTTTTTTACTGGCCACTTCTTAGAACCAAAACAAAATAAAATCCGTTTTTCTTATTTTGATGTTCAAGTGAAGGCATAAATGAATATATTACAGCACGAAATATCCAAGTAAAAATATAAATCTCGTCTATTTCAAGAAAAATGTTATAAGTTGTTTGGTTAAAATGCGTATTGGAGAATATCGTATCTTTATAATATTACCTATATATTTGGGAAAAATGACGCATCTATAATAAACCAAAAGTTTTCCCATAAAAAATATTCCAACTGTGACTTACAAATACCTGAAAATCATTATTTTATAATCCACGATATTAATATTATTCTATAACAGTAGGTACCTATCCACATATCCACATATGTACATTCCGATTGTTTGTGGAAAATGTTGTCAGCAGATTTTGATACATACCTATTGTATGTACATACAAGTTACAAAAAAATAAGATGTTTAAAATTAAAGAATATTAATTGGATAGATATAGGTACGACAAAATAATAAGATATAATTAATATCAGTTGTGTGTTTGATTTTTAGCATATTCTTTAAACAGTAATGTATCTAATAACCTACTATACATATAATATGAACATTAAACTGCACTTAAATAAATACATAAAATATTAACTGTCAGTTTAATGTTTTATTCACATATAATGATGTAACAAATTACAAATTAGGTATATAATTATACGTACTACTATTTGATTTAGTTCGCAAATGCGACTCCCAATTACCGGTTCAATATCGAGCACTCGAGTGCACTTAGTGACGCTCTAAGCCGTTCATAATGACTGAAAACAGACGCTCGAAAGACACTCTGTGGCGTTCAGATTGAACGTCGAGTGTACGAGTGAATTGTCGAGTGCAAAACGTTCCGTCAGTTATATGTAGTATCTGTTGACTTCTATTTTATCTGTAGTATGATGACTTATATTTATTTCTGTGGTATCTATGTATTATGTCAGTTGACATTATTTATGATGACAATATGCATTCACAAAGAGGTTTATTAATAAAAATATCATTCTAAAATTTCCAATACAATATCAGAGATCATTATTATCATTATTTACTCTACTGCCCAATTATTGTCTTTCGATGAAAATATTACCTAAAAAGGGATGACATTTTACATTTACAACGCCCGATGCTGTGTTCAGATTGAAATGAAACTTCTGGTACATCCGACACCCAACGTCGAGCATTGTATCTGAACACAACCCAGAACGGTGGAAAAGAAAATGTTTAATTTTTATTTATTTATATTTTTAATAAATAAAAATAAAAACACTTGTTTAGAATTAATTCCACTATTTATTTAAGGACTACAACTTGCACATTTTCAAGTAGTTGAAAATGTGCAAGACTACTTGAAAATGTGCTTAGCACGAAACCGGTCGTAGGTTGTAGTCCTTAAGTTAATAGTGGAATTAATTCTAAACAAGTGTTTTTATTTTTATTTATTAAAAATATAAATTAATTTAAATGGAATTCCATCAAGAACTGACGATCAAAAAGTTAAATCTAATTGAATTTTTACTTTTAATTACTTTTATTATCCATACAATTATTATCTAATATTAATTGTATGGTATTATGTACTAAAAATAATGGTTATTTCTGTATATTTCAATGACAAGGACATGGTGTATGTATGCATATAGGCACACACTGAATTTGAAAAAATGTACATTTTCTGAAATAAAGAAATCAAATACAGCAAATCACAAGTAGAAGTCTGACCAGAAAAAGGTGCGGTTCTGCTTTCAAACTAGTACCTGACATGAAACTAATCAAATTGACATCATAGGTACATAATATGTAGGTAGGTAGGTATATCAGAATTCATACAGAATAAAACATGAAACTAATCAAATTGATATCATAGGTAGGTAGTTATACGAATATTGTGGTAGTTATGTTAACAATGGATGCGATATTGATAACAACAAAAATTCACAGATGGCTCTAGTTATAATATTTGATACTTTCCGTACTAAAAAATATTGGCAACCCGTCATTTTTCCTCTCGACAAAAACCACAATTCAGCAAAACATCTCAAGCAGCTGGTCGTAAATTCGTTAGGTACCTGAACCATATTCCCCATACCATTGAAACTACAAACATGGCTACATGCATAGTGTGATGACTCTATTTGATTCGATTAATTATTTGTTTTCTTATATGGTGCATATAGTCTATTATTGTTTGAGGTATTCGAGTCGTCTTCTTCATCATTTTTCTGATTAAAATTTCTATTTCGTTATGTAAGACGATTATAAAATACAATGGGATAGTTATTTGATTAGAAAATCGCCTTCCAAAGGGAGGAATGTGATGACTTTATAATTTTAATATGCACATATGTGTATATATATTATTATTATTAAAGTATGATAAATATAGGTATTTGATAATATTAAATTGGAATTGTACACTTTATGGGAGTTCTTTGTTGAAGTCGGTGAAGAATATTATAATATCTACTTACTAAACTAATATGGAATATATTTTGGTGTCATTGTTGGTAGCTTTGAACTATTCGTGAAGTTTGTTGATGCAAGTCCAAGGTACATGTGAGAGTTGGAGTAGTGTATCTGGAAGGAGGGGAGAGAAATTTGTCTTTAAGTATGTTGATTAGTGGGTGGCAGGGAGATTTACTGGCAGGTCTTGGTGAATGACGGGGGTACGTGCGAAGCTCCTGGCGATTCATTTTTGGTCTTTGTTTTGAATCCAGTAATACAGTATTCATTAATAATTAGCTCGTTTAAAAATAAATTAAATTAATTCTCATTTAATAATCAGTGTTTATTTGTGGAACGAGGATGATCATCATTGGACTCTAAAATCATATTTATTTCTTTCTCATTTATTTTTCTATATCTTAAAAATTACAAAATTTCGGTCGATAAATATTTAAATGAAATAGTGATATTTTAGAAAGCGCAATACTACCTGAGCTTCGCAGGAGATCGATGAGTCTTTTTTTTTATTATTTACTAACAATTTAATTATTTTCTTTTGACGTAATAAGATGAGGATACATGAAAAATTTAATATAAATTGGAAAATATAATCATTTTTAAACTATTTTGAATTTTCTTTCAAGTACAATTTGAATAAACATAATCTTATTTTAAACATTATAACCTATTTGAAATTTTTCTATATTTTATTAATTTTATATTTGAAGTATTGTGTTTTTATAACTGACAGAGTGAAATGAAGTAAACTTGTATTATCCTAATTCCATAAAAATTGTTTGCATGTAGAATTTAGTGATTCATAAATTATTTCTTTATTTAAATTACTAATAGCATTATAATACTAACAAAACTCAATAACTCCTTTCCTATAAATGCATGTTAACCCAGATAATCCTGAAACTTTTTTTTGTTCGAAAATTCTTGATTTTCGAATATATGGTAATTTGTGATAAAAAAATAAGGTCCTAGAAGAAGAAAAACAAAAATGTTTTTTTTTTTTTATTTTATTGCAAAAAGAAAAGTGTACGATTATTTGAACATTAGGAACATAAACCACCTATTACAGTATTCATCATGAAAAAGTTGAGCGTCTCGTTAAGTTTTTTTTTTAGATATAAAATAAACAAATATATTGGACACTGGCGGACTTATTGCCATTAGGCGATTTCTTCTTCTCCAACCAACCAGATTACAAAGTATTACAAAATTATTCTTATATGTAGGTACAAAAGAATTATAGCGAAAAACAGAAAAAAGTAAAATAAAAATTATTCTTCTTTTTCATAAAACAATCAACGTGTAATGCCACATCACATTTTCTACACTTATAGAACGATGTTTTTTGACATACTCTACATCGTGTTGCTTTATTCTGCTTCCAATTTTCCACCTTTGTATCGATGGAGTTGCCAAGCATTTTGTATCGAAACATCAAGCAGGAAAGTTATTAGACAATAATACCATTTCTTTCCACGTATACCAATCCTGTATAAACCTATATTTTGGTCACGTCTGTCTACTCCCCCCATTCTTTTATATAAACATAAACTGCATTTGGTTGTTTCACAGTTATTTTCTTTTTATGCGCTTGGGAATATCTTGAAACCATGTGGAATGGGTCACTTGCTACAGCATTTGATGCGACTGTGACAACATTATTGTCGTGCCAACGAGTTACCGATATGGATCTACCGAGAGTAACCTTTTGATCAGATGCACCACGTGATTCATTCTTCATATCTTTAATTGATTTTAATGGACATTTCGACAGCCTATTGTCCCGGTTACTCTGATGCCTCTTGCTGTCAGCTCCTCAACGAGTGGAATTGTGGTAAAATAATTATCACAAAATATATGATACGGGTATTTCGCTATATTTTGTATTATATCTGTGTAGGTTAGTACTACACAGGGGCCAAGACCTAATGGTCGGTAAATCTCTTCAGTTGGAGCTGCTGCTACGAGATCATTTTTTGTATCAGGTGTATTTTCCCAATAAAGGCGTCTTCTAGGTAATGTCACATAGCCACTCAGAAGAAGAATTCTAAAAAACGATTTGAGTTCCTCTTTGGTGATATTGGCTTCTTTATTTTTTTGAAATGGATATTTATTAGTAAAATTTAGTAACATTTCCATCAAATTGTTGTCAAAGAAATGTTCAAATAGTTCTGCTGGACTTTGCTCATTGTGAACTAATGTAAGTGGTGGCCAAGATTCCATTGTCTCAGGTTGAAATTCTCTATTTCTCCATATATATGACTCATTCTTTCTTACATGTAATGAACGTGGCTCTTGAACATCGTCACTAGTTGTTCCAATAACATCTTCTATTTCATCAGAATTTTGACGAATCACCATTTCTGCTGGAGCTCTTAACTGAGATCCCGGTAACTGATATGGAGACATTTGTTCTTCATCCCCTGAATCTTCATCAGTATTATAAACACACACATTTTCTGGAGGAAGCATTAATATATCGACACATCTTTCTTTCTCAATTTCTTCGTCATCCTCTTCTAAGAGTGTCAATATTTCATCAACAGTTAATGATGATGTAAAAATAAAAAAAATATAGGTTGAAAAAATATTATTTATGAAAAAAATATTAATTATAAACGAAATTATAATAGCAAAAAAAAATATATATCCAACATTTGACACATTTCACGTTTGTACTGTATACACCACTGTTTGTACTGTGTATTATCCTATTGTACGTTTAAACATACACTATTGTTTCAGAAGTTATAACTACCCTAATCTGTAAGCGAAGTTAATTTTAATCATACAGTAATATTAATTAATCATTTTCATATATACATTACAAAAATGAAGTTTATAATTGTAACATTTTAAAAATTATTTACCTTTTATGAACAGAAGGTGGTATCGACATCTTTGCAAAATAAGTATCAATAAAATAAACTCCAAAAACACGGAAATTAACAGCGACAACCTGTTGCAAACTGTTGTAAGTGAGAAAGTATTGTCTAAGCATTAGAAATACACTAGAAACATCACCGATAAAAAAATAAACTAAGAGTATTGTCAATTTAACGTGTGACACTGCAAGTGTTCGAAAAATCGTACAATAGGATTATCTGGGTTAAATTGATAAGTTATCCTATCTCGTAGAAAATTAATAAGTATTATTTCCTGTCCTTAATACCAGTATTTTATTTATCGACTATCGTGGTAAAATACTTCACTAATCTAATATAATACTAATCTAATATACCAAGTCCTTCTACCTTTGATGTCTCAAAAGACATAACCAACTGACCATTGGTTCCTTTCTTCGAATTACTTCATATATCGTTTATTTATTTGTTTATTTGTCATATAGATAAATAAATGAATAAATGAACACTAGAGTTGTGGGGTTAGCGACATTTCAAGGGTCGAAATGTCCCTATCGCAGCTGAAGTATGTTGGAGATATATATATTTATATATATATATATATATATATATATATATATATATATATATATATATATATATATATATATATATATATATATATATATATATATATATATATATATATATATATATATATATATATATATATATATATATATATATATATATATATATATATATATATATATATATATATATATATATATATATATATATATATATATATATATATATATATATATATATATATATATATATATATATATATATATATATATATATAGTAATGCATGTTTTACAGATAGTCTATTAATTCGTAGTCTAGTGCACTCGGACTCAAAAAGTATTGATTGTCGGTGTTTTGAGACGTAGAAAGGCGTGTACTGGGGCCTTTCAAACTGCATGAAGCATGAAAAATTAGCATGATCTTCTTGAAAATCTGAATTTCCCTAACCTTAAAATGTCAGATGAAGTATGAAAATCGAGTGAAAAACACAAAAATTTATTAGCCCATTTTGTAGAAGCCTTAAAATGTCTCTTAGACATCGCTAATGGAAATCAAAGTATCATCCTATGTGTCTTGAAATAACCATTTTATCTAAGGTAATCAAAATATTCATGTTTCCATCTGTTACTGTAGAAGGAAAATTCGTGTCCTGAAAACTAACATTATAAAGATATATTGGACATCTAACAAAATTTGATATAAACTATTTACGTCACACTCATGGAAAGATCGTCGATTGCATATAAATATTGTCTTTTGTTATATAATGTATTTTGGTATTGTTTTGATATGTTTTCATTACAGCAGGATATACGAAAAGTTAGGAAAATCGAAGTTAGTTATTTACTAACCTCCATGAGTGTGAAAAAGCGTTAAGAAGCATATATCGTGTTTTCTATTGAATTTTATTTATGTTTTTTTATGAGAATCATATGAATTTGTTTTATGATAATTTTTCGTCATCCTATTAATTCTGTAGGTATATTAATATACGTATATCGATCAAATTGAGTACCAATTAAGTTACATAATTTGGGTTGAGAATCGAAGTTTTATCATTACATTATACGAATTTAATAATTCTGTAGTTATAATTCTGTATATAAAGATTAATTATCTTTCAACAGTCGTGGAGTCTATTAATCTATTAATTATTAATATAATATATATAAATTTTATTATAAATATTCGTCTGTTTATAACTCGTAAATAAAACACAACGTAGAGGGTCCTTTTTAACGTGAATAATAATAATAATCACTAGACGATCATTGGCCAAAATCCGTTGAAAAACATATAAAATTAGCGAAATAAGATAGAAGAATACGATGTTCTTTCATGATAGAATCATTCAATAAAGAATATTCAAATAGATGTAATAAATTCTAGATTTACCTTACAGGTAGAGGATAAACTAGTTAGGGAAATTAGCTATAGTACTAGGAAATAGACGTTAGATTTTAATAGGTAGTTTAGCTAGCTAGTTTAGGAGGTTATGGATCCACAGAAAAATAGTTTAGGACGATATTTAGTTATAGTTAGGGTGGAGCCCATCACAATAGGTAGGTTCTGGTATGTTCAAACTTCGTTATGTAAAATTTTGTTCAAAACTTGTGTTCATGTTTTGCTCAAAAGTTTAAAATTTTTTAAAGTTAAGTACATTGTACTATGTATATGAGTTTTTTTATATTTTTTATAAAAAATATCTATTATGGCTACCCTACGAATTCGAACTCAAAATACAAGTCGACTAGCCACCAATTCAAATAGAACCCAAAATGCAAGCCAAAAATCCTTATGATAATGGACAGTACTATATGTTTGAAACATTGGGTGTTGAAACAACAGTCTTTCTCAAGACTGAAAGACTATAAAACGCGGGTATATATATATGTATAACGCAACATCGCCTCGGGTGTAGTGATACAAACACTTTCCTTGAATATATTCACCTGGGATATATCAGGGATACTGAATCATAGTACTGTGAACTTCACGATTTTTTAACATTTTTTTAAAACTTTTTTTACTGTAAGAATCTGTGTATGTACGTAGCTTTTTTGTCCGTCGCTTAACTAAAATATAGTTTGTATATACTAGGTATATAGAGTTATTTTCAATAATTTTATTTACATAGTAAAATATAAAATTTCGTTGTATATTTTCTGCGTTGAATGATTTTATTCTATAGATTAGTTATAGATCCATAACATTTTTGATGGATTAGAAAAATATATTAAAGTTCAAGAAATATTGCGTTTATTGAAACAAATAGAATTACTTCAAAATTTCACACAGTCTTTAATTAAAACTCTCATAATTAAATTATTTTTTTTCTCAAACAAATTACGCACCGAATAATTATGTCAACAGATGCTTAAATTATTACAATAGTCTTGACCCCCAACCTGATATATTTAACTCCACACAGACATCGATGAAACGCCAATTACGCGCAGTTATTGGTAATATTACTGGTTAAAAATCAAACCTACTTTCCTTAAACATTCATCCCTTCCTTATCAACGCTTTCCTATATCCATTACCCTTCCCTTTCCCCCACATACACTCACCATCTTACAATGACTACCCAACATCAATTATGTATAATAATTTAAATATGTGAAACTTTATAATTGGCTATTTATTTTGTATTCTCATTTGCAATTAAGTATTATAAATGTATAGCTGTTAAGTTTCCAAACAAATAAAAAATAAAATAAAATAAAATAAAATAAATGGAGTAAGTGACGTTATCTGAAGGTATCTACATATGTCTTGATATCTATATATAGGTACCTACCTACCTACAACAATATTAATAAACCTTAATGCCTTTTAGAATATAGAAACGCAATATAAATTTCCTCTATGATAATGCAAAATATTTAATACTTTACTCGATTATTCAATTTAATACTGATGATGTTAAAATTGGGTATCTAACTATAATAAAAACAAAACAAATAATAATTATCGATGAAATTTTTATTTGGTAGAATTCCATTATAAGTTATATCTATAATTAAAAGTAAAGACTTTTTGATTCTACATTAATTTATTTATTAATGTAGAATCAAAAAGTCTTTACTTTTAATTATAGATATAAAACAAATATTTTTGATTGAATATATTTTTTTTAATTGCATGTACGCAAACATTGGATTTTTCTCCCTGTCGGGAGTCAAATGATATTTGACAAAGACTGTTGCCTTCATTGTTTACAAATAAATCAACTTCTCAATAGATGACGTTAGGTTTCTTCGTTACCTCATAGATGGAAATAGTATAATTTGGTATTTTTCAGGTGAAATGTTTCCACATTATACAAATATATAGAACTTTCAAAAATTATATTGGTTTAGCTGTGAGGCACCGGCTTAGAATAGTGCTTCCACTCTTTTCTATTACTGTTTTCGAGTGTCCCGTAAGAGCCGGGTAATCAAAAATACAACAGGCAACAATAACATCTGACATAGTTCAGCAATGAGGTTCACCACCCATTCTGAATGGCCTTTTTAGGTGAGACGAGACTGGTGTGTGGGTATACACATGTGTTGTGCTCCCTTTTATAAGGCAATGCACACCCGCACACCTTTCGCTGGCTACCCCACATTGTGGGATATGCCGTGATGGTATGAATGAATGAATGAATGAACATTGATAAGGGAACTCAATAAAGTCATAATTGGTGAACGTTGCGCAAGCGCATAAAGTGATCACGTAAACCAGCCGATGACAGGTCGTAAGCCCTGAAGGTGCCTGAGTTCCTGGTTCTTCTATAATATCCCAACTTCGTCTCTATTGAGATGTTATTGTCAATAAAAATATTGTTGAATCTTTACAAAAAGTTTGTTTACCTCAATCTCGGGTAGATAATATATTATGTAGGTCGTGCTCATTACCGATTTATTTAAATTGAAATATGAAAACATTTTCTGTGTTAACATTTATAATTTATACAGTTTTCCCTCGGCAACAAAAATATAAAAAAACGCTGAAAATCATATTTTTTTGTAAAAAAAAAATACGTTTTGTGTAAATTTGTTAAGTCTGTAAAGTCATTCCCTTGTTGTTCGGGAGAAGATAATGAAGCATTAGTCATTCCTCGGAAGAAAAAAGAAAATTACAATTGTTATTCAGGTGGGAAAACGAAAAAAAGAATTTCCACCTCTGATTTTTTATCAGTTTGATTCTATGTATACTTTTTACATATATAAACATCTCATTTTTCTCGTTATATATATATAAAAAAAAATGATTGAAAGAAAATTTAAATCTAACATACCTTGGAACGTAGAATATAATAATTCATACAAGATCCGTTTATAAAATATGTAATCTTGGCAAAAAAAGAATTCTAATAAACAAGAAAATATTTTTATAAATAAATGGATAGAATTAATAAATTAATGCATCAGATAATCTTAAATAGCTAATAGTTATAGTAAAAAAAACGGAATTTTTACGATAAAATTTTACAATTACACAAGAAAAAATAAAAAAAACATTAAATATTGACTGATTTGAAAATTATATATACCTACTTCATTTTGTAAAACAATACCTAGTTTTGTTGATAGAAATTTTGTTTTTAAATGTCACCTTTATACACGAGTGTTGTTTGTCTTCTGGTAAAGAGACATATGTTTTTTTTTTGTTGTGTATCTTATGGTTGTTTTTTTTTTGAAAATGTGTTGTCATATAAATAAAATAACAAAAAATAAAATAAAAGATATGAAGAAATAAATATGTGCAGTGGCAGAGCGGTTAGCGGGCAAGATAGCGTAAGTTCGAATCCTGTCAGGACCGATTCCGTTCATCTATATCAAAAATATTCAACTAGAATCAACTAGACTATGGAATAGCCTAAGTGATGAAGTAAGTTATCTCAATATCTATAAATATTTAAAGGAAAACTTAATTTGTCAGCTAGTTCCGGAATATTCCTTTTATATCCTTCGGTTCCACCCTTTTCTCATTGCTATGTGAGGTATTATTTTTTTCTTATTCGTATTTTTTTTTATTTTACTTCAAGTACAATAGATGTGCCGAATTTTTTCAATCCACTTTTTTTATTATTTTGATACTGTCAATATAAGAAATAAAATAAAAAAATATTCCATTCTTATTTTGGTCCCTTACCAGAACAAAAAAATTTAAAATAATAAAAAGAAATCAAAGCAACGTGTGACCATAAATAGTCAAGTGTTTGGTACATTAAATTTATAAACAATTAAATTTAATATATATTTTTCATTCTAAGGCACTGAATAATGTGCTTTTGTACAGAATTAACTTTTGAGTCTCCTCGTTCCTCAGATTGATCGGTTAAAATTGCTTCGCGGCAATAAACCCGTCATTTATTTATTTATTTATTTTTCACACCTTTATTACAAAGACTATTATGAAGATTACTGCTGCCCAACTAGGTAACCCTGTTCTAGGGCTAGCAGTTTATTCACTTGCTTTACACAAATATTTTATGTAAATGAATAAACATAATACAAGTATGTATAGCAAGATATAATATTACCACTAGCACTTATTTGATAAAAGAAAAATTATAAAATGAAAAATAAATAATCGGATATTTTTTATTAATATATTTTTTTTCGACGTATTTTAACAAAAAAAGGTTCTGGCTTAAAACCAGAAAATCATCTGTGACTTTAAAGACCTAAAAAAGGACTATGATAACGTTGTTAGAGAAAAAAAAATGGGATACATATATGTACTGTCAGTATATGAAGTGAAGAACAAGCTGATACGCGCAATCGCATCATTACAATATAATGAGAACAGGAAAGCATGTGATCGTGCCAAAGACACAGGAACTACATGGTTCTCTATAAATAATGGCGTTAGATAAGGGTGCGTGCTGTTTTCATGGCTCTTCAATCTGTACATTAATTTCTGCATAAGAGCCCTTAAGGATGATCGCGTGGTTCTAAAATTGAGTACCTACTCTAATAGTGCGTGATTGATGTATGCAGACGATAAAATTTTGCGAGCAGAAAATATAATCAGTTTTTTTAAGTATGGTAGGTATAAGATGAAATATGCATAAAGAACGGACTGAGGATGAATGTCAGCAAATCAAAGGCAATGGTTATTGAAACGAGTGAAAGCGAACGTGAAATGAATAGTTAGAGCAAGTCAACGGAATGGACGGCCTGATAAGGATATCGAAAAAAGAGTTATGGCATTAAACAGAATTAACGGAGCACTTAAACAAGTTACAAATTATCGCATCGTCTCATAGGAAACCATTTGCAAAGTTGCCATTCATAACACTATCTTCATGCCAACCTTGACATATGCAAGTAAAACCTGGACATGGCAGATGTCGCACAAAACCTGAAGAAAAAATGAAGTTTAAATGAGATAGCTAAGTAGAATCTGTAATAGAACGATGTATGACGGGGTAAGTAATGTGTTCATATGGAAGGAATAAAATACGTCATTAATAGAATAAAAGTGAACACATTGAGATGGTTTGACCATTTGGGAAGAATGATTAAAGATCGTCTGACGAAGAAAGTATACATTCCAGACAGGAACGGAATGAGAGGTCGAAGATGCCCAAGAATGGGATGGCACGAACGTGTGAACGATATTCTGAAAGACGAAAATGCTCGAAGCATGAACAACGATGATGTATGAATGTTCACGAGGCGATGAATGTGTGCCAAGATAGAAAAATGTGGGGTAAGGTTCTCACTGTCTCACTCTTGAAAGATAAGGCGTGAAAGTAGGTTGGGGAAAAAGTATCTTCGCATATTATATGAAAAATCAAGACATTTTTTTTCATAATTTATTTACATTTCACTAAAGAGTATATGTGCCATTTTGTTCAATGACTTTCTGCCATCTTGTAGGTAGTGACATGATCCCGTTGCTGTAGAAATTTTGGGACTTCTGATCAAAAAAACGCGACAAGTGATTTTGGCAGTCCTCTCTTGATGTTAACCTGAAACTGCCTAAAGAATTCTGAAGAGACCCTAACAGGAGGAAATCTGAAGTTGCAAGATCAGAGCTATATGGCGGATGCATTAGCACCTCCCAGCCAAACTCTGTTAATTTTTGCTGAGTGGCTAAAGCTGAATGCAGTCTAGCGTTTATCGTGATGAAATGCCACACCCTTTCTTTTGATTAATTCCGGCGGCCGCTTTCTCTCAACTTCTTGCTTTAATCTAATCAGAGATCCGAATCGATGGTTCTGCCCGGCGGTAAAAGCTCATAATGAACAATGCCCTTGCAATTCCACCATTCACACAGCATCACCTTATTGCGAATTAACCCGAGTATTGCCACAGTCTGTGAAGCCTGACTGACCTTTGACCACGACCTTTTTCGCACGTTCTTGTCGTACGTTATCAACTTTTCATCAATAGTTATCAATCTCTTCAAAAACGGTTCGGTTTCATTACGTCTCAATAAAGAATCATTAATGAGTACACGGTTCCTTGGGTTTCTTTCAGTAAGCTCATGTGGCACCCAAATATCGAGCTTTTTTTTGTACCCAGATTTTTCCAAATGGTTCAAAACTGTTTTGTGCACTATTCTCAGTTCTTCAGCTATGTCGTAACTACTGATATGCCTATCTTGCTCCACTTTTTCAAAAATGGCGTCCATTTTAATGTTTTGGCGTCAATAAGATGGTTCAATAATGTTGATTCAGAGCTACTGTGTATAAAGATGAAACTTTTTGTTTCTTGCAAGAGAGACGAGAATCTATATATTAATACGTGAAGCGAAAACGTTAAGTACAATTTCCGGATAAATGGGCGCACGAAGGACCAAAGATTCACAAAGAAAATGTTACATAATATTATTTTATCTGCAAGAAAGAGAAAATGTCTGTAGCCAGGACATCACATATGTATGTATATAATATGTACATAACAAAATACCACGTAGGTACCTAATATATTAGTATAACTTATAATATATAACAACTATGTAAGTTAGATAATAAGTATATAGAAAAATACTTTGTTATGTCAGTACCTAATGTTACATAAATAATCTTCTTTGTGTTATCCCAGAAAATATTCCCGTAAAATTCCTTGGCGTATGATGGTCAAAGTACTACTAAAACTAAATTTTCTCCCTGTTTTTTTTAATAAATGGCGAAAACAAACAAGGATCTTATGAAAATGAAATTTATGCTTACCTACCTACTGAAAATATTCCATTACATGCCGTACAAGTAAACGATGAAAATGTTTACATTGAATTTCTTGGTTTATATCCGATGATTGTTATTTCTACGTTGCAGTTTTACTTAATAATGTGAAATTTACAAATATGTACATACATTATATTCGAAGAAAGTTTCTTTATTGAATATTTCCTTTTTTATACTTTTAATTAAATTCGTATGCATGTCCATACTGGAACATGAAATCGTTTTTTAACTAACTTCACGACCAGTTCTACTTTGAAACTTTCAGAATTTGTGGATTCCCGTTAATAAAGCATGTCAAAATTGTTCAGCTTGATTCATATGATATTTTGATAAAATTAACAATTTTGTATTTCAGACAAAGTACCTAAAAAAATGGTAAAGGTACTTGCTAAAACCAGGAGTATTTTTTATGAATTTCTTATGACAGTAATACTTCAACGCGAAGAAAACTTTGATAAAGGTGAACTCTTATTTTATTTAATCGTTAGTTTTGTACATAACTTGATCTAGGTATACTATATTTCTCTTTTATTAGTAGGTATTACGACAGTGGATTATTTATTGCTATATTTGCTTCGTTCTTTATTTCATAGCATCAGTTATTGTTGGAGTTTTACGACCTGAACTCTATTTGTGGTGTAATAAATAATATTACAGATCTAAAGGGATTTAGTTACATGGCGATTAGGAGTTTCTCCTATATACATATGTACCTACATACTTCCTGCTGCTGTTGTCTACTTGGTTGCTGTTAGTTCTGAGTTTACCTGAATTTAATCTGCCTACATCTTTCAAACTGAAGCTAACAGCGGAGAAATTTATCATATTTTAATGTGATATTAACTTTTGTGACCTTCTTCATTTACATTTTCACATGTTGTATGTAAATATTTTTGTGTTTCATAATTCTGTAAATCACGAATTGTACTACCAGAAAACTTGACTACTTTTATTTCATCACCGTCGACTGCTGTGGGACACAGTGTTAAATCGTTTGATTCATGAGCTTTGTTATGTGCCGACATTCTGGTGTGATTTCCAGTAGAGGAAAAAACATAGAATGGAAGGCAGTACCAAAAGTTGCCATCTGAAGAAGAAGCAATAACTTAAAAACAGATTGTTTTAAACAACTCACTTTTGGTTTAATACAAAGTGAATTATAATAAATGTTATCAATGAAAGATATCTGCGGTTCTACTCTCCGCTGCAAATCGGATCCTATATTCCAATTAATTGCCGATAAACCTACCTTTAACGGAGAATAATGCGTTAGGTTGGAATATTTTAATCATAATAGTACATACATAGATAATTTGAACGTATGCAGGCGACAGGTAAGTAAGTACTAATTTGTACTAAAGGGAAATTCAAAATTGTGATGAGAGTCGAGTTTACAGAATAAGGCTTCTGGTCTAGATTTGTTTGAAAATCAATAAGCTAAAATTTAAAAGAATACTCTTCTAAATCATTTGAAACCATTGTATGAAGAAAAAAAATATATCCCCGATAATCAAAAAAATATCCTCAAATACTACACTTATCCATATTTCAAAGCTTTATAATGTTTTGTTAACGATATCATGGTATTTATTGTTGACCTGGAATAAAATTCAACCACCTAGCTAAAAGTTTTGCGTTTCAAAATATTTAACCTCTCAATACTAACATTGTTACATTCATGAGTTTGGGAATTTTCGGATTTAGGTCAGATAATATATGAAGAGAAGCGTGTTTATTAACATGAAAATGCAAAGCTACTGGAACTGGAATTGTTAAAGTCTCACTGTTAAATATGAAAATTTAATTGAAACATAAACAGTCAAGGAAAGGAATTCAAGCCTAGAAATATTTCTGGCAGAGATAAGGAAGGATATATTCCTATTAAAAAGCAAAACATTTTAAGTTCTGGGCGCTTTGTTATCAATAATAAAAGTTTATCTATTTATGACTGCACTATTTGGCTTTGTGCACAAAACCAAATATTTTGTAGTCACTATAGTTTGGTTAATTTTAACGGTAATTTTTTTTTCTATAAACAATCAGTCTAGTAAGACAAACCAATTTAAAACATACAATTGTCTGCGACAGCGTCATGTACTGTTATGCTTGCTATTTAATATAGACCTAGAAAAAACTCTCATATATGTTAGATTTTAGACGCCTGTTACAATATTCAGAAATTATGCCAGATTGCGTATGCCGATGATGTTGATATAACTGCATATAGTGCATATACATCTAGAGACGTCAAGTAGGGGTTTTAATAATGGGAGAAGGCTGCCAGTGGAATAGAACTTCAGATGAATTCCTCAAAAACAAATCAGATGATTGCATCCAAACCACTCAACTTTAGAAACATCCCCACGAACACTAATTATAACTTAGAATTTTTTATTTGTTCTCATAACTAAGCCCAGTGGTAATCAGCAATATGTAATGATATCAGTTTTGAGTTAAGAGAGAGGAGAGAATCGCAGTAGCAAATGTGTACTTCTTTGGAATCCATGATCATCTTAAATCTAGTTTCCTGGCAAGAAACATAAATCAACTGTTGTATAAAATGATTTTTAAACCAGTACTTGTGTATGGAGCTCAGTGCTGGGTACTAACTAAAAGATACACAAGTAATTCGCTTTTGGTCTTTAAAAGGAAGGTTTTGGGATAAAAACACGGGTCTGTCAGTGAAAATAGAACATGGAGGATAAGGTATAACCATAAGCTGGAACTTATATACAATAAGTCCAACATAGTAAAGTAAATAAAAACTTGTCGCTTCAGATGCTTGGAACATCTCCAGCGCACGGAGAAGAACCGAGTACTGAAGAAGATTCTCAATTCATGACCGAATGGGAAGCGAAACGTTGGGATACCCAAATTAAGGTGGATGGATGGTGTGGAAAGGGATTTAAAAACAATTATTGTATCTCATTGGAAGGTACGGGCGATGAACCGAATATAATGGTGGAAAGTT
This sequence comes from Molanna angustata, assembly GCA_963576475.1. Taxonomy (NCBI): domain Eukaryota; kingdom Metazoa; phylum Arthropoda; class Insecta; order Trichoptera; family Molannidae; genus Molanna; species Molanna angustata. Next base: position 27,248,347 of record OY754987.1, read on the forward strand.
CTTGATGGCCAAGGCTCATGATGGGCTGTAGCGCCATTGGTGATGATGATGAATATATGAAAAGAGCAAACAAAGGGTAATTTTTGTGTATGGATATATGGTACATAGGTAGGTACATACATAACATAATGACGTATTATATTATCTACCTGGTTTTATTTTACATAATATTGTCATCCAATTTATTTTTTATGTTCCTTCAGTTGATACAACAAAGCAATTTCATTTTATTACATATCATCACCAAACAAAATGAGTGGAATAAATTGAATCCAAACATAACTCTACACTTATTAGATTGGTAGCCGTGTTTTTGAATTACAACATGTCTACCTTTCGAAATTTTTCATTTGACATTCGTGTTTGATATCATTTTACTTGTGGCACTTAGTGAGCTATTTTTGTATTGTGAAATAATGTTTCATTTCTTTGGGTTCGTGAAAATATTTGACTAAGTTATTTTGAAAAAGAATTACATTTTTTTATAATTTTCATCGCAAAAGTTATACCGTGACACTTATTTCACAAGATATATAAAACATAAATCCACATATTCTTGTGAATTTCACTTCAGAGATGTTGTCAATCACACATAATGTACTTAATAACGTTTAAAGTAACATTGTTCAAATGTGATGAGCGGTTAAGTATTTTTTTTTTGTTTGTATTGCTTCTCGGGCAACTAATAGATACTATTTCAAATATATGTTCAACACGCACCCAATAACATGTAGCCACATTCTGGAGACTTATGATGTTTATCGTCTCAAAGAAAGAAAACACAATTCAAAACTATATCTCTACCGGAAATCGGATAGCCAACCAACTAAGCCACGAAGGCCGACTAGGTACTTATATTTTCAATCTTCAAGTGGGCTATCTGATGGAAAATTTACAAAAGACGCACATAAAATAAATAGTTAATATATAATTACCACAAAAGTGCAATAATTCTTAACTGAATATTAATTAATCAATTGCAGTTTAAGATATGACGCCCTCAGAACATTATGTGGCCGGAAGACCTTATCCCAGTCGCAGAAAGAAAGGTTTAAAACAGAAAATGAAGAATACATTAGAAAATGTTATCTGCAGTAAAGGGACAGCTTAAAACGAATAAGTTTAAAATATTTTGTTTAAAAATTAACTGTACCGACCGCCGTTGCACAGTTGGTAAGTCGTTTAGCTTCTGCGCGGGTGTCATGGGTTCAATCCCCAGCAGTAGAGAAATTAATTTCTCCGTTAGTTAAAAGAAAATGATTTTTTTGATTAATGTAAAAAAATATTATGAAAAATGGCAGGTTTATTGACATAAGGCAATTCATTCCAACGAACCAAAGCAATGTGAGGCCATAAATAGTCTAGTGGTAAAGAAATTGTTACGTATAAGGCAATAGCCTCAACTTGCGATGGACGCAAGAAATTGTTATTATTGTATTTATTTTTTCGGGAAAATTAAACTGGCAATTAATTAAATAAATTAATTAAACAATCGTTTTTTATCCCAACCCCAGTACCTTAATAATTGTATTTTTTTATCTTATCAAAACATTTGTTTCTGTACTTTTATTTCCATCACATTCTTCCTTATTTATGTATTGTATCTGAGTTGAACTTGCAAGGTTGAAACAACTGTTGAAATAAAAAAATGCCCAAAAGAGAGATATTTATCAACAATAAGGTTGGGTAATTGCTAAATCGCTTCTCACTTACATTAAATAAAAATAAACCCTTCATGTACATGCAGGGCAGACTTGGAAACAGTCGACCACGTGTTCTTTGAATGTCCGATGCACTACGAATATGACGTCTATCTCAACTTACCTGTAAACATGTCTCATCTCTTATCGCTTAACTCTAATAATAATTATAATAATAATAATAATGAACACTTCCTTGCACCCTGCGCAAGTGGCGAGTTTCCAGCAATATTAGAAGCAATATTTGCATGAGAAATAAATTTAAATAAATTTATTCTCTGCTGGGAATCGAACCCAGGACGCCCGCACAAAAACCGAACGGCTTACCAACTGTGCCACGGCGGTTTACTCTCTTACTGTTTATTCCGAAATAGCTAAATATATCTAATTAATGGTATTTAATTAACGTTAAGAAGAAGAAAAAGAAGAATGTTATAAATATTTACGTCTTATCTAATTAATCGGTTACTTTTTCTACCATTTGGCACAAATCACTTTTCTAAGGATGGGTTGCCTAATATACCTATAAAATAATAATCAATAGACATCATAAGATGGTCTATAAATAGGCCAACTGATGTCATTGATTAAACTGGCATATTTGGGTCAGATAATTAGAGAACCAAAGTACGGGGGTTCTGAAACTGATTTTGGAGGAAATAATTGAAGTTAGAAGAGGTATCGGCTGAAACGAGATGCCGTAGTTGAGGAATATTCGTATATCGACTAAAGTCTGGGATAGCTGACGTCGGGAGCCTTATATTATAGTTAAACATAGAATAATAATAATATGAAGGATAAATATTTTCATAAAGAGTGATGAAAGATTTTTTAAAAATACATTTTGTACATAATTCTATTTCATACATTCAACCAGGTTTCGGTGGAGTCTTTTAAGAAAAAAATATTTTCTTTGCATAATACCCACGCTGTGTCAATTTGTTCCAAGATAATATTGTGAAACAGTAATGTAGCCGCACCATTCTTGTGACAATAACATGACACGATGTCATACCTATGTATATATCTACATGTGGAACAGAAAGGATACTGCTGGGAATAATGAAGGTGAACAGGATGAGAGTGGAGGTAAGTACCTATATGGTGTAGGTATAATATGGGAGGTGGTGAAGAAATAAAATAGAGTGACATGTGGTGTTAATCTGAAGAAATGAGTGAACCCTCCAGATGTTGAAAGGTATACATATAGCAACATATTCCACAATATTCTCCGACATCATCGTCTTGGTAGATGGAGTGTGTAATAGTCTCTATCAGTGGCGTGCGAGGAGTCCTTCAGCTGGGTATGCTCAACAAAAATTAAATCCTCTGTTTAGTCAGCCTCCACATCCTTCCATTTGGAATTTATTTTTTTCCAACTCTTATTTTGCAATATTGTGCACATAACACCATTTATTGGCATCGCGTGAATGTAGAAGCAAATAATAAAAATTACATATTGTTGTAAATATTTCAATTCTATGAAAACATTTTTTTTCATATATTGAACACACATTTGAAAACATTTAAATAGAGTTGATTATTTTTGCAAAACGAATACCTATACAAGATTCAAATCCGCTTGCATATTTTCATTTTCTCTTAAACTTGTTATTTTACTAAAATTATTAATATCATCGACATACCCTAGAAAATTTCTGTGAATGAAACACTTTTAAATGTTCTTGAGATGCCTATAGGGTACACCGGAGGAACAGTGTCGGAATTTCGAAGAAATGTTATTATATAATTACAACAGCTCGAGACCTATTCTTGATGTATGAAGTTACCTATTGTATGACTTATTTTGTCAAAAGACTTGGAGAAGTTGATATACACAGCATCAACTCTTGAAACCTTTCCCACTGTCCTCAAAATGAAATCGATAAACTTAACCATGTTAGATTCCACTTGGAAAAAAACCGTGTTGGTTGGGTGTTATAAATGATTGGATTGCTGGTGTAATCTGTTTTACAATGTTTTTTTTCCATTATTTTACCAAATAAATAAAGCTTTGAAATCGGTTTGAAGTTTTCAACATTGGGTTTGTCACCTGATTTATATACGGGAGTTATAAAAGATATTTCCCATATCTATAATGTGGAAAAAACACCTTCATTAAGTGATTTTGTATATACACGCGTAAGAATAACAGACAACTCTGCACATTTTTTTCTATGAATAGAGGGGGGTATACCATCGGGACGTTGACCTTTGTTCAAGTCAACAGCTCTCAATTCAGAAAACACATCCTTTGTATCAAAATGAATATGTCCAAGATCATTCGAGAATGTCATCTGTGTTTCTCCAGAAGCATCAACTCTTTAAAAGTTAGGTATAGTCAAAAAAGCCCGTGAAAAGCTCACACATGATATTTTTATTCGGTATGATTCGAATCAAAACAATGCAATATGTTAGCGCTAAATATCTTGACGCTAAAAATGACAGTAACATAATCTAACGATCACTTTTTTAACATTTTGAACCAAAACCAAACCATCAAAATTTCCTCGCATCCATACATACAAATTTTTTAAGAAGCTATCTACATGCCAGGTATAAATTTTACTTTATAAAATACACAGATACACTAACACATACAAAAGGCTTTGTTCCTTTTGTCATATATTTTGTATGCTCAAGTGTAAAGGGCATACTACTATGAATATTATCGACAAATGTTTGTTCCTTGGAAGTAATGTTGCAAACGTTTTAAAGACAATGCTGCAAACAGACGAAAATAATTATAAGCAAATTTAGCCTACAAAGGACAATTTTTCAAATTTTAATTCATATATCCGTTAATATTTGCGCTAATAAATAATAATACCTGTTATTAAATTCATAATATACGAAATTAAATATTTTTTTGTTTGGTTTTTTATAGTCATACGGGCATTAAGGCATGTATGGCTCCCACGCCACTGGTATCTTTGTAGGACGATATTTCTATGTGATTTTCTTCATCTACTCGTCTTGTGTCAACAGATAAAACATCTCTTCTCTGTGGACGAGAATTGACAATATCATTCCACGGTGAAATCAAACAATTGTCTTCTATTTTTAGTATAATATTTTTAGTAAACAATAATAAACATTAATAAATGTATACGCAAGCGGTAGAGGAGGGTAGTAGGAGGTTGAGGCGATAACAGAAGGGTAATTTCGTATTATTGCACTGACAAATAAATAAAATTATCATTCCTGACCCAGCCACTCCTGCGATGAACAGAACTCAAAGCTACAAAAAGGTGATATGAAATCGAACACTAGCACTGAAGAGTTATTTGCTCTGTTGTACAGATAACACCACATATTCACATGATGCAAGGGTGGTTATTTATTATTAAAATATTTGATATAAATGATGTATGAACCCATGTATTGCATATCTATGTAAGTCCTTACTCAACTTTATTTTTTGAATATCGATTAATCAACATCTCTTACTGTTTTCATTTTCTTCTTGTTTGCTTTTGAATATTTCTGTCTTTTAACTCATCGATACTTTTCTTTGTTATTTCACAGTAGTTTAATAAATTTTTGAGAGTTTTAAATCTTTTAAAAATGTTATTTCAATTGTTTGTTGGTGATTATTATATGAATTATCACCATAAATTATATATCGAATATTATGTACCTACATATGTGCTCTTGAATCATTTTTAGCATTGCCAACATGCTTTCGTCTAGTGAGGTTATATATTATATTGTACTATTGATTTGTTTTTTTTTTCGTGAAAATAAAAAAAAATAAACGGCATCTAATCATTGTCATGTTTTACAATAGTCTGTTCTATCTAAATGAATGACCGCATGTAATATAGTATACATATATCGTTACACTTTACACAATACATAGTTTGTTCTAACTAAAGATGTGACTATTAGTAATATATGTACATTCTGTATTGCTTTACACAATAGTTTGTTTCTAAAGATGTGACTATCTCTGATATAATGTAGGAACCTATTATAATGGCAATATTCAATTTGCCCAGACCATAGATCAGTCAATTAGAGAAATCAATGAGATCTATGGTATATATTAGATATAATCACCAATAGGTATAATATATATTTCCACATAATCTGATATTTTCACTTGAGTTATGGCAGATATTTCTACACCTACATACATTTTGTATAGAAAAGGTCTTGAGCTCTACCTACTGAAACCTTTATTATTATTATTACAAGCTTTACTTCAAGACTTATTTATATTGCCTCGTATTGTAATATATGTACCTACTAGTAACTTATATTGAACCAAACACATCAATAATATTTTTTTATGTCATTGATTTCGTCGATAGATTTTATCACAATATCACATCTTATTAGGTAGGTAGGTACACTCTATTGAATAGAAATTGTTAACTAACGTTAAAGTTAACGTTTACACTTCCTTACAATGTAGGTACCTACATTGTAAATGTGGCGAGTTTATTGCAAATTTCTTCCAGCTGATTTACATATTTCAATTCACTTCTCCACTGATGGGAATCAAACCCAGGACGCCAGCACCACTATGTCGAGAATTTATTTGAAAACAAAATATTTTGCGTTGATATTTTTGTATCATTAAGTTTGAAGGTAATACTAAAAATGCTGATATAGGTGCACCAACAACAATGATTAAACAAAATGGATAAATCTTTATAAATGGATAATTGGATATATTTTTGTATTATTTAACTATATATTATGTAACTAATTTTTATTATATGTATTTTATTATATGATGGTAAGGAAACCATTAATGCATGCAACAAAATAGGCGTATGAGGCTTGATTCTCTCTGCCTACCGTGTTAGGGACATGGCTTGATAGTACCTACCTATATATGCACGCATTCAAATTCAATTTTCAGTGAATATCCAAATACCAACTAAATAATATTTATGTATGAAGAGCAATCACATTCATTTATTTTGATATCCATCACAAATTTCGATTGCTCATCTACCATAATATTATACATATCTACCGACAACTGTGTAAAGTTATCTAACAATGGAAGTGCGGGAGTGGAAGCAGAAAGTTGAGAATAAATTTATTCCCCGGGTTCTATTGAAAAACATCGCCATTGAAGGGTGTTTTACATCACAAAGCCATTCCTGATGGGCTCCGAACTCTCTCTATATATAAACCTACATATATGTATACTAACCCTATCTACTTATCACTCTCCCATCTATATATAATTGTGGTACGTACATATATCGAATATAGAGATGTCATCTTGTTAACCAAATAATATTGGAATCGTTTATGGAGTCTATTGATACCATACAATAATATTATGATTTTTATTGCTTTATTTACACAACATATTTTAAAATGAAAACCAATATCCTTCATTCACATACAAAGAGATTCTAAGTTCAATGCAACTAATTGATGGTTTTTTTGTGAAAAAAGTATTTTGTTTTCATTCAAAATTCGCCGATAGCTATTTTACCCTACGGAGACATACTGGACAGCAGCCTACTGGACATTGTACAATACATGATTATATTCTTATATGATGATATACATATTATGTACATAGCTATAAAGGAAGTTCAATTAAAACCTAGAACCAAAAAATACATATCATGCAGGTATGTATTGTTTTTACTTATAATAACTTATAATGGAATTCTACCAGTTATCGAAAGCTCTTCGTATACCTTATATGAAAGATTGAAAGATATTGTATGTAACTCTATCAGATATCGCAAGCTCTATTATAATAATAATAATTTACAAAGTGCGGTTTAGTGATACACAATCACTTTAAGGGCTCTAGGTATAGCTTATTTGTTGGCTCACATAAATATACCAGTCTTAAATAGTCTATCGATTGTGTCATTGCTTTGAGCTCCAAGTATGTCAGGGGGCAATTTATTCCACTTTAAAGACACGTTCACACTGAAACTGCGATCATACTGTCCACCTCCAATTGTGATTCAAATGATTTCAATGTGAGCTGATGATCTCAGATCATCTCACAATCAGATTATCACAGATATAGATGATTGATGATCTATAGATGATCTCGATAGGTAGATACCTACTTATTAAGAATGACAGATCAGCTTGATAGATATTTTTTGCGGCAGATTTATTATTTGTTTTCTAAAATAATGAATAATTTCTGCATAAAATTATACGTCTTATTATTTGACAACGGCACGCGGCGCGGTGATCGGACGAAAGTTTTGTTGATAAAAACTAATTTCCAATAAAATAAACCATTGATTAAAAACTAATGAACTTTATGAAAATTAATATAACGCCTTGCCTTCAATAATAATCTTCATTTACTTTTTAGAACAAAGATGATATAATTTGATGAAAATATAATCGGAGTTGTCTATTTGAAGACAAAAGAAGGGGCCGAAGATATATAAATGGAAGATTTCAATATCATAAGAAAGTTAAGCAAATTAATAAATACAGAAATGACTAAACTAAAATATTCAACAAAATGTAGCAAAAGAATTACCTTGAGAGCATTTAAAGGAAAAAATACCCACTCACAAAAAACTTTTAATATGAATTTCTTTTTTACATTTCTTATTTTATATAATATCTTCTTTTGAGCTTTTAATTACATAATTAGACAGCAGATACCAATATCTACATATAATCAATGTGGTAGTATATAATGTTCATAATATTATTATGACATTTTATTTTAAAAAATTAAAGAAGATTTTTTCAGATAGGATTTGTAAAGTAAAATGAAGATAAATATGCCTTACGATTATTACACATGGAAATAATAGATAAATGATGAAAGTCTGAAAAAGTAAATGGGTAGATTATACGAGGCTTCTTAAAATTTAATATAATGTTTGGGTTGGGGTCGAGATAATTTTGACACCATTATACAAAAAATACTAATTATTTGAACAAAAATAAACATTCGTAGAATCAGATTTTCCTTCCAACAGTTATGTTAGTGGTAGTATTATGCTTTATCGTTTTTAGATATATTTATCACTTCATATTATCAAAAAAAAATTTAAATGTAAAACACAATCAACATTTTTATTTCTAATTATTATGAAGTTATACCCACAAACAGGCTAAGCCTTGTGAGATTTTTTGTATGTGTATAAGTGTATGTATGTATGTAAATATGTATTATATATTCTGTATCTAAAATTTGTTAAATAAATAAATAACAAACTATGACTTGGAATAATAAATAACGTACGTCGTTTACTAATCCCCTACATTCACACCTGAACTATATTACATACATACATACATTATGTCATATTATAAATTGAAGGTGTTTAATCAAATATTGAAGGGTGTTAGGGTGTACCAAAAGGGACTACTATTGTAGGTTACATAATACGAGGTATGTAGGTAGCTATTAGAGGTTGAAGGTTTAACAAATTGATTTATACATATGTACACAATACACATGTCATGTCATGGTGTCATATACATAGGTAATGAAATATTTAGAAGACAGTGCTAACCCTGACACATATGTATTTCAACTATAGTTTGGTGAGTGGTTGTACATGCATATTTAATATAATTAATGATAAAACCTCCATAATAATTATTAAAAAAAATTATTATATAATGTAACTAGCGGACCCGACAGACGTTGTCTTGCCGAACTATTTGTGAAACAAAAATGTAACATATACATACATATTTGAATCATATGGATGTTATTATTCGCAGAGCAAACTTACATTTTCTTGTTCGATGAGCCGCTAAACACTTTGAGGTTAGATTGATTATCATTTCGTATATAATTGCAATACAGCATAACTACATGGTCAGATATCTTAGTGTTGTAAGATGGAAAAAAACAAAACATTGCTAATTCGACATTAGCGCCACCTATTATAATTTATAGTTATAAAAAATCATGTTTTTTATTTTCCTTTTATAATATTAATGTGTAAAATTCCACTTTGTGAATGTAAACCATTCAGGGACTCACACAAAAAATTTCATCAAAATCGGTTCAGCCGTTTAGGAAGATTTCAGTGACATACACACTTACAGAAGGATTATATATATAAAGATTATCATGTATAGGGGTTAAATAATATTAAACTTATAACTTCAAAGGGTTCAGACGTTGACATGGTATCACATGTATGAACAATTTTTATGTTTTTGTTTGTATTAGGTATATATTATGATGATAATTATATATATTTTTTTTTTTTTAATAAAAAAATGAATATGTCCTTGTTAAACAAGTACATATACATCTTCCAACGTTCCCTAAAATAAGCAAATAAATGCTTGTGCTATAGGTGAACGAAATCGGTCGAGGCAGGATTCGAACTCGCGATCACTGGATTACTAGCCCAGCGCGCTAACCGCTCTGCCATCGACCCATATAGTATTCAATACGTATTCAATATTATCTTAATTTATGTACCTACCTATTTGCCTTTTGTACTTGTCATTTATACATTTCTACTACATTTTATTCTTTTTTGATTTTTTTATTTATTTTTGTAAAAGGTGAGTACCTACACATACTACATTAGGTACATAAAAAAATATATAAAGATAATAATGAGACATCAAAAACAAGTAGGTACCTATCTCGACTCACCTTTAGATAATTATCACATTATTATTGCAACAGAAATGAATATTATTGTCATATTATATTGAACACAAATAAGGAAAAAATGGGGTATCGAGGAAATAGGGAGTAGGATAGTGTATGTGCGTGTGTGTGTGTGTGTGTGGTTTGAAACATGAAACATGAAAAGTAGCACAAGTGGAAAAAAAGAGCATTTTTTTTTAAGAACATTAAGATCATTAATAACGAAACAAAATTTAAAGAACAAAAGAGGTTTTTAAAGATAAAGTAAACTACCGCTACCTTATAATATCATAAGGATGACAGATGAAAAATGTTCAGGTTATCAGTTTCATTTACAATAGGTAGGTATTTATACACCTGTATAGAGTTGCATTTATTAAGATTCATTTAGCAATTGATATTCATCAAAATTTAATATTTATTTAGTAAAACAAAACCCAACGAGTTTTTATAGGTAGGTATATTTTTATTTCATCATTTGAAAAGACAACGATCGTCGTATAAAAATTTAATTTTTATCGTTCAAAGATAATTCAAAATGAATTGTGAAATTTAAAAAACAAAAAAGTGGGTTGTAGCCAACACTAAACTCTCCACATCATTTCATTTTTTCTTCTTGAGGGGTTGACAATCTCTAAATGCATTTTTATGAAGTACATTTCTACTAGATTCTTATACAAATATTAAGATTCCCAGAGGAAAAAAAGTTTTCACAATACACCATACACACATAAACATTTTCACGAAACACATAGTATGCACTTTCTATATAAGATACCAGTTGAGAAATTTTAGGTAATTTGCATTAGGTACTAGCAAGATGAGCATGTATGAGACAGTGTATCAATGTTGATGAGGCGATGTATAATACACATTGTGTTAAGATAAAATAATGCGGTATTCGGTTTTGAACTTCATATTGATATATTATTGTATGTGTTTCTATAATATAAACACATACAATATCAATATGAAGTTGATCACTCAATTTTAAAGTAGGTACTAAAGTTATTTTACTTGTGTTAGGTATATACATTTTTCATACAAATTAATATGAAATTTATTTAACATTGATATGGCAGACCATAGATTATTTTATCTTTGAATGCATTTTTGATGAATGTATTTTTGTTGCATCGAAATTTCAATTTGGACGGATGAAATTATAGAGAAGAAATTAACGGATATACATTATGTGTGTATGGAAAACTAATCAGCTCTGAGTTTATTGACTTCACATACATGGTATCAATATGAAGTCAATCGGACTTTAAGTTTCGGACAAAAAAAGCAACATAAATGATGAACTCATAGAGAAGAAATTAACGGATATACATATATGGAAAACTAATCAGCTCTGAGTTTATTGACTTTACATACATGGTATCAATATGAAGTCAATCGGACTTTAAGTTTCGGACAAAAAAAGCAACATAAATGATGAACTCATAGAGAAGAAATTAACGGATATACATATATGGAAAACTAATCAGCTCTGAGTTTATTGACTTCACATACATGGTATCAATATGAAGTCAATCGGACTTTAAGTTTCGGACAAAAAAAGCAACATAAATGATGAACTCATAGAGAAGAAATTAACGGATATACATATATGGAAAACTAATCAGCTCTGAGTTTATTGACTTTACATACATGGTATCAATATGAAGTCAATCGGACTTTAAGTTTCGGACAAAAAAAGCAACATAAATGATGAACTCATAGAGAAGAAATTAACGGATATACATATATGGAAAACTAATCAGCTCTGAGTTTATTGACTTCACATACATGGTATCAATATGAAGTCAATCGGACTTTAAGTTTCGGACAAAAAAAGCAACATAAATGATGAACTCATAGAGAAGAAATTAACGGATATACATATATGGAAAACTAATCAGCTCTGAGTTTATTGACTTTACATACATGGTATCAATATGAAGTCAATCGGACTTTAAGTTTCGGACAAAAAAAGCAACATAAATGATGAACTCATAGAGAAGAAATTAACGGATATACATATATGGAAAACTAATCAGCTCTGAGTTTATTGACTTTACATACATGGTATCAATATGAAGTCAATCGGACTTTAAGTTTCGGACAAAAAAAGCAACATAAATGATGAACTCATAGAGAAGAAATTAACGGATATACATATATGGAAAACTAATCAGCTCTGAGTTTATTGACTTTACATACATGGTATCAATATGAAGTCAATCGGACTTTAAGTTTCGGACAAAAAAAGCAACATAAATGATGAACTCATAGAGAAGAAATTAACGGATATACATATATGGAAAACTAATCAGCTCTGAGTTTATTGACTTTACATACATGGTATCAATATGAAGTCAATCGGACTTTAAGTTTCGGACAAAAAAAGCAACATAAATGATGAACTCATAGAGAAGAAATTAACGGATATACATATATGGAAAACTAATCAGCTCTGAGTTTATTGACTTTACATACATGGTATCAATATGAAGTCAATCGGACTTTAAGTTTCGGACAAAAAAAGCAACATAAATGATGAACTCATAGAGAAGAAATTAACGGATATACATATATGGAAAACTAATCAGCTCTGAGTTTATTGACTTTACATACATGGTATCAATATGAAGTCAATCGGACTTTAAGTTTCGGACAAAAAAAGCAACATAAATGATGAACTCATAGAGAAGAAATTAACGGATATACATATATGGAAAACTAATCAGCTCTGAGTTTATTGACTTTACATACATGGTATCAATATGAAGTCAATCGGACTTTAAGTTTCGGACAAAAAAAGCAACATAAATGATGAACTCATAGAGAAGAAATTAAACGTTTTCTATGGAAAACTAAAATAAAATCAGCTCTAGGTCTATGCACTTAACATATAAATGGTGTTAGTATGAAGTCGATCGGACTTATAGTTTGGGCTGTAAAGAGGACACAAAAAAGATAATCCGAACGGCGTACGGCACTCATAGTGTGCACATGATACCCGTTTAGAAATTAATGTAAAAAAATAAGATTAAAATTGGGAAATCATGACCCTCCACTATTCCATAGTGTGGAGAGTATCAATAATGTATTTGTAAAAATCTAAATATTGATTGATTTCTTTTTTTAAATAAAAAGATTTAACTAAAAATGTAAATGTCTTCACTTTTTGTCAAATTCTCTAAAAAGATAACTTCAACATACAAATAAATAATGAAATGTACATATTTCATTAAAATGATTGAAACTCCTTTTGAAAGTATAGGTACCTACTGTTTTATTACCTACCTTTCTTGAAACGTTCTTATTCAACTTTAGGAAGATATAAAATATATACCTATCTATAATAAATTATCTGTTGAAATTTACCTAAATTTAAAGATGAATTTTACCTTTTATGGCAACGAGTTCTACAAATACGAAATATACCTAACAACTATACATTTTATGAGAAATATAGAGAAAGTGAGTACCTACCTATAATTCTACAACAGTCAGTCGATGTGAAACAAAGAAAATATTGAAGTCATTTTTAATTATGGATCCGTGCTATGAAATAATTTATAACAGTCCAAGAATCAGGTCAATACTCATTAGGTATCTAATGATAATAATACTTAGTTGAGTTGAATAATTTGTTTAATAATAATAACAGCCCAAACTATGGAGGGACAGCTGGACGTCTTCCTCCCAGGAGCAGGTGCCGAGAACTACAGGACAAAGTCCTAGCTGACGAAGAAGAAGAAGAATAATAAATTCAGATAAATTGTGGTGTTAATTTTTTTTAATAGGTAGGTGTACATAAGTAGGTATTTTCACTATATGGCATTATAAGATACCTTGAAGTTGAGTACACAATTGAAAATAATTTTACAAAACGTTCTTGAAACGTATTTGTCTCAGAATATACAAAATCATATTTTTACAACATTTTCAATTGTTGCGTTTTATTCACATGATATCCATCATTCTTTATTTAGTGCTTTTGAAGTTTTTCACTAGCAAATCCTTTTCGCAACTGTCCCACTAGTATGTAGTTATAGATTTAACTATCTTTCGTCCTGTAAAAGAAACGGTCGCGTTGATCCGGTCGCATAAAATACATTATTTATTTATAAACTTTATGTGCAAGTGCACAAAGACGGATCTATTGTCATAAGGCAAGTTCCTTCAACCAACCCGACAGACGGGAAGTCTGATAAGTTAAATTGGTACAATAGTATTATTCGTAGACATATGTAACACAATGATAAGTAATACATACATAAGTCAAGAAGATGATAATATTATATGGATTGGTGGCAAAGAGGTTTTTGCGCTGTTCCGGTAGACCCTGTTCTAATCTACTGATTATATAAAATAATTTATTACTATGGTATCTTATATATTCCATTTATGTTTAGGGACTATTTTATGAGGATAAATTCTGTCAAAGATAAAGTAATTTTTTTTAATGCTAAAAAACTCATCGATTGGGGAGGTGTTACCTATATGTAATATCTCGATGATTCAACAGAATCACATAATAAATTTGATTAGTCGTGTTAGTATTAGTGTGTATTGTCAGATAGGTCAGGTCAGGTCTAAAGAATACAACCAAGTAATGTAATTATATGATCTGAAAATTTCTCTAAAACAATTTGCCGTTTCTTGGAAGTGAAACGTCCATCAAATACAAAACTGAATTTTCTGTTCCAATTTCATTATTATTAGTATTCTGAGAAGATACACTTGTACCTTCAGAAGAGAACCAACAAATGATACTATCTACCGATAAGTAAGTTGATATAAATACTGATCAATAAAAGGATCAAACCCTTGATAAGTAGGTAAACATTAACAGATATGTACCAATCAAAAAATCAAACTCAACATTAAGAAAAATAAAGTTTATTCGATGAGGAACTTTTTGAAACGTAACAAATACATTCAGCAAACATTTTCTTTTATTCAACTTTGTTGTCGGAAAGTATAAACCTTAATCTACCTACCTATGTACATATGTAATTGAACATTATATTTAATTATGATCTAGAATAAAGGTTCTGTAAACTATTACAAAAAAAAAAACGACAAAATTAGAGAGACTAAACCATTTATGTGATACTCGTTGAGAAATTATAAAAATTAAAAAAATATTCTAAAATGGTAACAAATTAATAATTTCGGCAATTCTAAATAACGCAATTATTCCATGGAAAATAAACACATTGAGATTTGGTCACGTAGGAAGAATGAATGAAGACAGTCTGACAGGAATGGAATATTTGGTTTGGTTCGTCCAAACAATACATGACATGATCATGTGATCGATATCCTGAAACAGGGAGATGTAAGAAGTTCAAATAACAGACGATGCATGAATGTTGATGATGTCCGTGTTTTTGTGAGGGACATGACGTGATATTATGTTTGTATGTGACCATCTTCATGATACTTAGTAAAGATGGTGGGCTTCGTGGCTCAGTTGTTCAGATACCTGACCAACGGATCACGGGTTCGATTACCGGTGGAGGCCAAGTTTTTAATTGTAATCAATCTGGATCTGTTAGACGATTATTCTCCAAAATTTGGCAACTTGTTATTGGGTGCGAGAAAAATAAATATTTGACATATTACCTGTTAGTTATCCGAGTTTGTAAATATTTAGTAATAAAAAAAATTATAATAAACACCGCCTTGTACCCTCCATAAGTTGCAAGTTTACTGGCATATGGCAATTGCTTCCAACTTACCAGTGTTTCCAGCCCAGAGAAGCAATATTTGGGTGAGAAATGAATTTATCCTCTGCTGGGGATCGACCCCGACGGATTACCAACTGTGCTATGGCGGTCGGCTGGTAAAAATAAGAAGGTAATTTAAAATGTTTGAAAAATATGACGTGGAGATGCGAAACTTTTGAAGTTACTAATAAATAATTGGACATTCGGAGAAAACCACGAGAAAAGAATTGGAGAGGAAGTAGGAAGACATCTCTCTCTCTCTCTCTCTCTCTCTCTCTCTCTCTCTCTCTCTCTCTCTCTCTCTCTCTCTCTCTCTCTCTCTTTATTTCATCCTCAACATCATCTACATATGTATGTATAACAAGGTAAGTAGGCACCAGAAAATATTCCAGAACTGTCGCCACCGTCCACTAAACTTTTATTTGCGAGGAAAAGAAAAATACCAAAATAAAAACTTTTGTCCAAATTGTACGACAAAGAGGATGAGGCTGAGTAAGAATCGTTCATTTCAAATACGGAACTACATAAATTCAATACCTACATAGCGAAAGTATTTTCATTTCGACACCGTGCACAAGATACACATACAAAATTCATTAACCTATCCAATATGTAGATAGGTATACCTATATACCTAGTTAATATAATATATATTCAATATTCTATATTTTTTGTAGTCAGTGTGATCTACAAATAAATGTAAACTTTAGCTAATAATATTTATACACTCAAAAAATGTAGTTGTTAAAAATAAATGATTTACTGCTAATAATAACCAAGCAACTTTGTTATTATAGTACCTGCAAAGTTCATTGCTAAAAATTGCCAAGTAAATAATCTGCTAATTTTAACCGAGTAGCTTTGTTAACAATCTGTAAAAAAAATAATCTAGTTACTTGGTTAATAACGGACAACTTTGTATAATTAGCCAAGTAACCTGTCAAAAATCAACTTACTAGCTTTGTAATATTAGCCAAGTAACTGTAAAATTCAACCCACTTAGTTGGTTATTTTTAATCTACTTACTCGGTAATTTCAACCAATTCATTTCGTATCAACAGCAAACAACTCGGTTAAATTAAATCTACTTACTCGGTAATCTGAACCAATTCATTTCGTATCTACAGCAAACAACTCGGTTAAATTTAATCTACTACTCGGTAATTTGAACCGATTCACTTCGTATCTACAGCAAACAACTCGGTTAAATTTAATCTACTACTCGGTAATTTGAACCGATTCATTTCGTATCTACAGCAAACAACTCGGTTAAATTTAATCTACTACTCGGTAATTTGAACCGATTCACTTCGTATCTACAGCAAACAACTCGGTTAAATTTAATCTACTTACTCGGTAATTTGAACCGATTCATTTCGTATCTACAGCAAACAACTCGGTTAAATTTAATCTACTTACTCGGTAATTTTAACCAATTCATTTCGTATCTACAGCAAACAACTCGGTTAAATTTAATCTACTTACTCAGTATTCTGAACATATTTGTTCTGTAGCCACAGCAAAGCTACTTGGCTAATTTTTATCTACTCACTCAGTATTCTGCTAATTTACACAGTTAGGACATTTGGAGTGAAATAAAATACAGGTTTCATTCAAAATTTCATTTATTGCACAGGAAATGTGATTATTTGTATTCAAAAAATATTATATTCATAATACATAAAGACATATTAAACATAATACATAAAAAAACATCTTTTTATTCTCAAAGAGTACCTACATAATTTTTATTTTATGCAGGTTAGGTTTGTTCTGAAAATGTAAAAAAAAACAACAAATTTCGGGTTTCGGATCATTTAAATCAGATATGAACTCTTTTCATGTACATGCGATAGTTACCTTTACTAAAAATTGCTGAAATTGACGATATAACACTTCAAATTATACTGACGAATAAAAAAACTGATTCCGACCACTTCCAACGTTTATTTTTAAATCACAGATTATATAGAACAATTAAAGACAGCGTCTGTTTATAAAGAAAAGAAAACGGATTCCTACCACTTCCAACGATTGTTTTTAAATGAAAGACAGCGTCAGAACAGAACACAAGCGTCAGCGTCTGTTCCTGTTTGAATGAACCACAGATAAAATAGAAGTAACGGATAAACAAGACAGAAGACAGCGGACGAAAAAAAATGTTGCCATAAGTAAATATAGACAATCACGTATTGATATTATTTTTTATAAAAAAAAACATTTCTAAGTTATTAACTATCAAAAATAATATTAAGTAATAATTCAATTATTACAAACAGTTATTTCTATTGATAAATTATTTTTTGTACCTACTAGTTCGAAAATAAATAAATATTAAAACGAAATACCATTTTTATATATGGTCATTCCACCAATATCAACCATCGAAACGTAAATATTTGACATATCACTTTATACAAATAGAACCTAACCTTAAAATTTACTAAATACAATATTCGTCATAATTATTATTGAATGAACATATTATTTCTTTATTTTTCAGTGTGTTAATTTAAGATATGATGTTTAGATATAGATCCAATTTTTGTATTACAGTTTTACGTTCCCGAGGTTTTTTTCTTAAAAACAATTTTGTAATATGAAATTGTAAAGTTCTTCTAGGATCGTTTTATCATTGTCAATACATGTCATTCCCGTGACCAGCTCCAAATACAACGAAATTAATATGTTTTAAAATTAATGATATTTGTGATATTTTTTAAAAATTAAAAACGGAAAATACTAATTGGTAATTAAGCTTTAACATCAAAATAGTATAAATATCTTTACATTACACCTCAAATGTAAATATTAGCAAATCAACACACGATATTTGTGAATAACAATGATAATCTTTGACGAATATCTCATCTTAATTCAATTATTTTTCAGTGAAACATGTCTAATTTGACGAGTATTATACTTTATTTAATCATTTTTTAATGTGACATATCATATTTGGCGAGAATTATACTTTATTTAATATTTTTTTTAAATTTATCGTGTCCAATTTGAGAAATATTAATATTTTTATGTATGAAATGTCAAATTTGACAGATGTCGAATACAAAATGTCCGTAAAGGTACCTGTTACTCGGTTAAATTTAAATAAGTACATTGCTATTGGCAACCAACTTCATTTTAACAGTATTAAATTGTCAGATAATAACCAAGTGCAACTTTGCTATTTTTAATCATGTATAGGTTAATAACTACCAATATGACTTTTTACATTGCTATTGGTAACCAACTACATTTTAACAGTATTCAATTGTTAGATAATAACCAAGTGCAACTTTGTTACTTTTAATCATATATTGGTTAATAACTACCAATATGACTTTTTACATTGCTATTGGTAACCAACTACATTTTAACAGAATTCAATTGTTAGATAATAACCAAGTGCAACTTTGTTATTTTTAATCATATATTGGTTAATAACTACCAATATGACTTTAACCGAGCCAAAACGGTACTTTGCTAACTTTAGATTTTTTCAGTGTAGAAAAAGTTCGCTTTCATCCCACACTCTTATGTACATATTACCTATGTACATAAAATACAGTAGTTATAAAATAAATGTGTTTCGGGATGTTGAAACCGCCGTGGCACAGTTGGTAAGCCGTTCGGTTTCTGTGCAGGCGTCCTGGGTTCGATTCCCAGCAGAGGAGAAATTTATTTGTAATTCATTTCTCACGCAAATATTGCTTCTCTGAGCTGGAAACACTAGTTAGTTGGAAGCAATTACCATATGGCAGTAAACTCGCAACTTGCGCAGGGTGCAATGAAGTGTTTATTATTATTATTATTTTTCATGTTGCAGATATTTATTTTTCTAAAACATCAATGAAATGATTTATAGGTCATGATTTCTGAATAAAATCTGAAAGTGAAATGGAGAAAGTCCAGCGTCAATACTGACGCAGTGGATGGAGCAGACGAAGCGCATCAGACGGATTTTATAATTTTTTGTATAGGAATTTACATTATTATAAGGTCTTTGAGGAATTCATACAAGTGCGTCCACTATGCGTCCATTAACGCCGTTGCTTGGAGAAGCAATAATCCGCTCGCATCTGTCATTTTTGTATACCTATGCATTTTCTTTGATAATATCATAATATCGTCTTTTTTATTTAAATTTTAAACTACATTTAAATAAACCACTATAATATAAATTCGAATCTTTGGATGCTTAGATGTTTTGTACTCAGCACAATCACGCGAATTTGAATTTAAGGTTTATTTACTTATTATTTATTTATTAAAAAATATTTTTTAAGAAAAAAATATCAGAAATAGATACAATCATAGAATAACAATAAAACTATAGAATACTCATTCCCATACAATACCTCGCTGAAAAAGTGAAGCCTTTTTATTGGCCGGCTCGTGTCAATATATTATGTATGACTCTGCTGGTAGACATTGTACTACTCGTATAGTACTACTCGTTATGACTGCGTAAATTATTTTGCAAGCAGTTAAAAAATTATCTATTTGGAGAACGTATCACGCAGACGGCCAAATGATTACTGAATGCTCGTAGGAAAATGTTGACCAAATTAGTCAACATAATGCAGTCGCGTTTACTGCAGGCTAAAGAGTATTCTATACTGATACAATATAACTAGACAAAGTAGTAAATAAAATGTTTAATACTATAATTAAGTTAACGTTTAAGTCATTAGTGTATACCTACATACCTATATTTATTTTAATTTTTTTTTTTTTTTTTTTTTTTATTTATTTATTTATTATAAACAATACAATACAATACAATGTTGATTACATACTAGAGTTAGAAGTTACATATGTTTGTGTGTGTGTGTGTGTGTGTGTGTGTGTGTGAGGGTGTGTGTGTGTGTGTGTGTGTGTGTGTGAGGGTGTGTTTGTATGTGTGTTTGTGTGTGTGAGGGTGTGTGTGTGTGTATGTGTGTGTGTGCGTGCGTGTGTGTGAGTGTGTGTGTGTATGTATTATTTAATGATAAGTGTTGTAAATGATAGAATACGATGAACACCTCACTAGGAAGTCCTGTGCCGAGGTGTTCATTACAACAGTTGTGTGACAGATAATACATTGTGTATATAGTTTTCGAATCAAATTATACATTAAATTGTTATTGAGAAAAAAAATTATGAAGCTTAATTATATTTGATTGGGTGTGATTATATTATTGATTTGTTCTGAACCGGTGCTGTTTATCCATGCTGTTATGTGTTTTTTGTATTTTTGTGACGATGTGTTATGTGGTAGCAGTTTTAATGAGGTTGGTAGGCTATTGTGTAGTTTGATGGCATAGTATTTAAAGTGTCTTTGTCCATGGGTAGTTTGCAACTTTGGGATATTTATTGTGTTGGTGATGGAAGATCTTGTTGTTCTTGGAGGTTGTGTATTGTGTATAGTGGGTATGTTATGTTTAAAATGGTACAGAAGTGCAGATCTTGCATATAGTTGACGAAGTGTCATTACTTCCAGAGTCTTGAAAATTTCTGTGGAGCTTGTTCTGTATGGCACATTCAATATGCTTTTTATTATTGATTTTTGTGCCTTGCTAACCGAGTCTATTGCAATATTTGTTGAACCTCCCCAGGCCAGCAATCCATAGGAAATGATTGATTGGCATATTGCAAAGTAAATTGATCGCAATATCTGACGTGGGAAGATGTTTTTTATGTGGTTTATTAGATACAGCACTTTTTTAAGTTTGTTTGTAATGTATTCAGTGTGTGTTGACCATCGTAGATTTTTGTCAATTAAAATACCCAAATATTTGATATCATTTACTCTTTCAATACACTCACATAGACAAATGTTCAAGTTTTGTATACAAGTGTGTGATTTAATAGTAATTGGTGCATGGGGTTGTCCTCTTTCTGTTATACTATGTGTAATGTATTTAGTTTTAGATGTGTTAAGTGTTAGGGTGTTTTCATTTAACCATTTATTAACGATGCTTAGCCCTTTATCTGCTTTTTTATACACCATGTGCCAGGTATCAGCATGAAAAAGTAATGCTGTATCATCAGCAAAAGTCACAATTTCACCATCAATATCCAACTTGCACAGATCATTTACGTAGATAAGGAATAGGAGTGGTCCGAGAATACTACCTTGAGGAACGCCGTATTTAATGGGAAGTTGATTACTCAACCTCCCACCGATCCTTACCTGCTGAAGTCTTTCTGACATAAAACTTTTTAACAAATCGAGCTCTTTACCTTTAACACCAATTCTATCTAGTTTTGCAAAGAGTTTATCGTGTGAAATTGTATCAAAAGCCTTACTTAGGTCTAAAAACACAGAGATCACTTTTTGTTTTTTGTCCAAATTGTTCATTATATAGTCCGTGACAGTGCAAATGGCTTGTTCAGTGTTCTTGTTTTTACGAAAACCAAATTGATTGTTTGAGAGTAGATTATTTGTTTCTAGGTAATGTTGTAATTGTTGTTTAATAGTTTTTTCCAAGATTTTTGAAAACGTGTTTAGAAGTGTAATGGGTCTATAATTATTAACATCGTTTTTTTTACCTGATTTGTAGATAGGTACAATAAGACCTTCTTTTAATTTACGTGGGAAGGTTCCGGATGTAATGCTGAGATTTATCAAATATGTAAGTGGTGAGACGATTTGATCCTGAAGTAGTTTAATTGTTCTGTTCATCTATACCGTCGGTCCCTGTCGTGTTGCTATCTTTTAGTGTAAGTATTATTTTTATTATGTCAGATTCTGAAATTGTTTTTAATTTGAAGTTTGTGTTGCATAATTGAGTTGGAATATTATAAGGTGTATAGTACGATGCATCAGATGAGTTGTTCGGACATTTTTGAGCTAAGTTGGCACCAATATCAGAATAGTGTTTGTTTATGAAATTGAGTATTGTATTCGGATTCTTTTGAAAGAATATATCTTCATTATTGATAAGTAAATTTTTAATTTCATAATCTTTATCATAACTTGTATGAGTGCTATCCCTGAGAATTGACCAAACACATTTTGGATCGTAATTAGCATCCTTAAGTTTATTTCTATAGTACAATTCTTTAGATTTTCTTATAATTTGGCTACATGTATTTCTGTATCTTTTATAATAGATCTGTAATTCTATGTCATTTGTATGTCTTTTGATTTGCTGATGTAATTTGTCGCGTTTCTTTATGCAGTTTATGATGTTTTGAGTGATCCATTTTTTAATTTTTATGTTACGATGTGATAGCTTTTTAACAGTTTTATTTGTATGAAGTTCGATATGCGTATGGAGATATGAAATAAAGTGATTCCAGGCCTCCTCAGTGGATGATGTGTTTTTTATATGTTCCCAGGTTTGGTTTTGTAATGATGAAATAAGGCTGTCATAATCAATTTTTTTTATACAAATTTCTTTAAATGTTTTGTTTTGTTTTAAGAGTGACTTTAATCCAATCATTGTTGTATAGTGGTCTGTGATAGTATTTTTGTATACGAAGCTACTTAATTCTTGTTTTGTTTTAACCATTATATGGTCAATACAGGATATTGAGTTAGGGGTGACCCTGGTTGGAGTATTTATAGTACTTATAATTCCGTGTTGAAGTAACATAAGTTGATAATCAAGGTTTTGAGGATGGCCTTGCGGTAGGATGTTAATATTTAAATCTCCCGCTATGATTATATTTTTGTAGGATGAAAGTTTTTTGAGATGACTATCTAAAGAGTATATAAAAGGTAAAATGTTTTGAGAGGAGGGAGATCTATAAATTGCAAGAATACAGGTATCGCCATCAATAATTATTTGCATGCAAGTTGAATCTACCAAGGATATTTCTGATACTGAAAAATTTAGATCATTATATAAATAGACCACAACTCCGTCATTTTGTGTAATGTTATTTGATGTATGATAAGAGGTATAGTGGGTTTTGTGTTTTTTTGTATAAGCCTTTGATATCCAGCACTCTGTGAGTATTATTATATGAAATAAAGTATTAAAGTCATTCAATAGGATATCAAGTTCATCGTAATTTTTATTAATTGATCGAATGTTTTGATTGAGTATAGAGAGAGTATGTGTGTTATCAAGAATCGCGTCACATAAGTGTGTGTCTGTTATAGTGTAATGATTATATTCACTGTTTGAATCAATTAACGATAGTAGTTCAGCCATTCTATATTATTTTTTTGTAAAGTATAACGGTGTGTAAATGAAGTAGTTGAGTAGTATATAGATACAAAACATAATATATGTGGTAATATCTCAATACACATATATATATATATATATATATAACATAATCAATATAAAATAAAGGTATATAATCCAATTACAACATATTTTAGCATAAATAGTGAAACAGTAAAATACATAAAATGGTAAAGTAATGTTGATCAAATGAAAAATAATATAGAAGTATGATATAGAGTGAATATACACAAACAAAAGTGGTAAAAACTCAGTACATATATAATATAACACAATCAATGTAAAATAATAAGATATACTCCAATAAGAATGTCTTTTAACACTAATAGTGAAACAATAAAATACATAAAATGGTAAAGTAATGATGATCAAATGAAAAATAATATAGAAGTATGATAAAGAGTGAATATACACAAAGAAAAGTGGTAAAAAATCAAGACATATATAATATAACACAATCAATGTAAAATAATAAGATATACTCCAATAAGAATGTCTTTTAACACTAATAGTGAAACAATAAAATACATAAAATGATAAAGTAATGTTGATCAGATGAAAAATAATATAAAAGTATGATATTGAGTGAATATTCACAGACAAAAGTGATAAAATCTCAATAGAAATATAATATAACACAATCAATGTAAAATAAAGGGTTGTTCTCCAATAAGAACATCCTTTCACATAAAAAGTGAAACAATAAATTACACAAAATGATAAAGTAATGTTGATCAGTTGAAAAATAATAATATAAAAGTATATATGAGAGAAAAGTCACAACTTGTTCATATCTGATTCGTCATTAATAATTATTGGAGCAGAACCCTCTTCCTTTCGGACAAATATGTTGCCGTGTTTAATCCAAATATATTTGTATTTTTTTGCCGCACTTATACTTTTAACTTTGGCAAGAATAAATTTCTTTTTTGGAGTTATATGTTCGGATATAAAAATGGGCTGGGGAGCATCCTTGTTTTCAATAATAATTGAAGTATTCAAATTGTCTTTTTTATTCCGAGCCTTGTATTGCCGGACCTGCGATAGAAATTCGTCTCGGTCAGGTACGCTCGCGAATTCAACAATAATTGATTTCTGTGGTTTGTGACTGGTAACATTTAGACGGCGATCTCTGTATAGCTTCAGGTTGTTGAGTTTTGAACTGTCATATCCGATCATTGATGAAATTTTTTGAACGTACTGATACAAAATGTCAGTGTTTTCGTTATGTAATACGGGGCAATTTCTGATTTCGATATTCCGTTTAAGTTTTTCGTACTGCAGTGAATCAAACCTAGATTCTAGAAAACGTATACGTTTGTTCATATTGTCGTTTTGTTCAATTATGTTGGTATATCCTATAACAGTCTATGGGATAGGTATATATATATATATATATATATATATAGTATATATATTATATATATATATATATATATATATATATATATATATAATATATATATATTATATATATATATATATATATATATATATATATATATATAATATATATATATTATATATATATATATATATACTATATATATATATATATATATATATATATATATATATATATATATATATAATATATATATATATATATATATATATATATATATATATAATATATATATATATATATATATATTATATATATATATATATATATATATATATATATTATATATATATATATATATATATATATGTTATATTTGATGTTTTCACGGGTGAAATATGTTATAATATTTTTATCTCGGTTTTCTCGGTTAATACTCAAACCAAAGAAATGGCTAAGATATGTGGATGACACATTCGTAGTATGGTCTCACGGAGAAGAAGAATTAAATAATTTTTTGAACACTATTAACAGCATTCATAAAGATATAAAGTTTACAATGGAGAAGGAAAATAACAGACAAATACCTTTCTTAGACGTTTTAGTGTTAAAAAAAGCAAACGGTAAACTGGGGCACACAGTATATAGAAAGCCCACACACACCGATAGATACCTACACGCAACGTCCAATCATCACCCCGCACAAATATGCTCAGTCGCAAAAACACTAATAACAAGATCAAAAAGAATTGCAGACCACGAGCATAAAAAACAAGAATTAGAATACACGAAAAATGCTCTACGTTGTAATGGTTTCTCAGACTATATAATAAACAAAGCATTAAAGAGTCCAAAAACAGTGAAAGAAAAATCCAATGAAACACCATTATCAACGGCCCGACTACCATATATCAAAGGCGTCACCGATAAAATCAGCCGTCTATTAAACAAAAATAACATACGTACCGTTTTCAGCACAACAAATAAAATATCAACCTTTCTAAGAAACCCGAAAGACATCATTCCACTTGAAGCTCATGGAGTATATGAAATACCGTGCGGATCGTGCAATAAGACTTATGTAGGAAGAACCAATCGAAAAGTTTGAAGCACGAATAGCGGAGCACAGAGTCGACATGAGAAACAAAAAACTTACATCCTCACTTGTACAACACTCGCTCACAGAAGGACATACAATAGATTTTGACCATTCAAAAATAATAGCAAGTTTAAACAGTGAACCTCTCAGAATTTACAGGGAAGCTATAGAAATATATAAGAGAAGGGATATAATGAACAATCGGGACGACGGAGTTCGTTTGCCTAGTACCTGGAAGAACATTTTATATGACAAACAATACAATAATAATATTAATAATACCATAACGAAAATAACCCCAAAACACAACAATAATAATATTAATGTCACAACTAAAATTAACAATAAATCACAACACAAAAATAATGATAAAATATTATTACCAACGAACACGACAGCAGGTGGGCGTGTCACAAGGAGCCAATCACGTCGCGCTAACAATATTTGACATAAGCGGCCATCTTGTACGCTACGAGTCACTTGACGGTGAGCTTTCAGTGTGAGTAGACGTGAGTCGCGCGCGTGCTTTTCGTTAAGTCCTTGAAAATGCCTGGTGATATTCAGGCGAAACGTCGGAAGACAAATGGTCTTAGTCAAGACCTACTGACACGGGAAAACCGAGATAAAATATTATAACATATATATATATATATATATATATATATATAATATATATATATATATATATATATATATATATATATATAATATATATATATATATATATATATTATATATATATATTATATATATATATATATATATATATATATATATATATATATATATATATATATATATATATATATATATATATATATATATATGTTACTAGAAAGGTTTTCACGGGTATTTGAAAATATGAAATTATTATTATCTTTGGGGTTATCCCGCGTCAAAATCAGATCCTTGGAAGGATCTTTCGTCAACCGACGTTTCGCCTGGATCACACCAGGCATCTTCAGGGCCTTGTTGATAGATTCTCGCTTCGTGTGTCAGTGCAAGCACGTCCGTTCGAGCCGAGAACCTAGCACCAAGTGAAGATTGGAAAGTTAAAGTTTAAACTGTTGGGGTAGATGGGTTTTCCCCGTATATATATATATATATATATATTATATATATATATATATATATATAATATATATATATATATATATATATATATATATATATATATATATATATTATATATATATATATATATATATATATATAATATATATAATATATATATATATATATATATATATATATATATATATATATATATATATATATATATATATATATATATTATAATATATATATATATATATATATATATATATATATATATATATATATATATATATATATATATATATATATATATATATATTATATATATATATATATATATATATATATATATATTATATATATATATATATATATATATATATATATATATATATATATATATATATATATATATATATATATATATATATATATATATATTTTAATTCATTCTAATTAATTTTCATTAAATACAATAATCTAGGAGCCAAGCATGCGATTACCAAGCTGAATAATCATTTGTATTTTTGTAATTTCAATTGAAAATTGCCAACTAATCCAATGACAGTTGTGTCTGTAATCCGATTGGTGCGCTTCTGTGGACGCACTACCACAAACAAATCCATCTGATGCGCTCCGTCCGATCCGTCCGCTACGCCTGTGTGGATGCTAGCCTCTATGTTTTTATTGTTATCAAAACAAAAGGTCTGTATTGTTTATTATTTCGATAATGTCAGAATATTTTAAAACAGAATTCGTGAATTTAAATAAGCAGACATTAAGTAGGTATGTATGTAAAATGAAATCCACCATAATTTAACATATTATTCTTTTAATGGTTCTAATGAGCATATTTTGGAGAGACGTTGGTAACAAAGAGAAAGATGAATATAATTTGAAACCGTTAAACAAGAGACATTCTCAAAGAGTACCTAATCCTTCCTTTACCTTCCCCATATAGGTACATACCTACATATATAGATATTATAATTATGTAGATACACGTCAACACCTTTTTAGAGTTTAATTCAAATAAATAACAGACTAGTGGTCGGGGGTGGAGTATTTCCCAAATTTCACATGCAAAAAGCCATACAAAAGTGTAAAATGTTTGGAGCGAACCACATCATTATTTACCTAATATGGTATTTATTTACTATGTATGTAGGTACCCAAGTATTGACCTAACAATATGATGTTTATAATATTAACAATGTACAGAAATTAAATCACTCCTTATTTTTACTTTAAATACCTATTTGATAGTTACGTAAATTTTATTAAGGTATTTCATTATAATGTTATTTGTATAACGACTTACTTACTGTTGCCTTTAAATAAATATCTATAGTTGGAACATGTGTAAAGAAGAAACAAGGATTATCATTAAATTACCTACATAATATTATAATGTCAATAATATTGCGGGCGTCAAGCCAGAAGGGCGTATCCGCAAAATTTCGTTTTTTATGCCAAACGATACTTTAAATGAAACGATACTCCACCATCTGTAAAAAAAATCACGGCTTTCCGTTGCGTATTTTTCGAGATATTTCAAAAAATTATTTTGGGCGTATGTTATGAATATGCTATGAATTTGTCGAGCCAGAAAGGGCGTATGAACATATACCGAAGACTTGACCGATATCTTTGTGATATATTATCGAACCAGATGGGCGAATCTGCATACGACGAACATTAAAAAGATATTTTTAAAGAAAAATGTCTGAAAAAAATTAATGACAAAAGAAAATAATTTGATACGACCTTTCAAAATATATTATGATGCTATAGAAACCTGCCAAGAGAGAAGGGCGTATCTACAAACATTAATAATGGCAGAATGGATTGAATGGATTTAATGATTCGTGAGTGTTATTAACAACTGGTAAATAACTAAAGAAACAAAAAAAACTGAAAATTTATTCTATTTTACTATATAATTGTTTTACAAAATAAAAAATCAAAAATTATATAAGTACTAGCTATTTTTATTAAGAAATATTTCACACTACACTAAAACGTATACCTTATAAAAATTAAATAACACTATGACGAATAAAAAAATATATAAGTGATTTACATAGCACTACTCTGGAACAGGCATAGCCTAGTAGAGTAGCCTTATCCACAAATTAAAATAAATATATATACACTGATGACTTTAACTTTTAACTGAATTATAGTGTTGTACATTTTATTTACTACTTTATCAACTTGTACGTACATCAGATATTATTATACTTTTAAAAATGATTTTTAATAAATGTATAAAAATTATTTACAAGTATTTTACAGACGATTCCGCAAAGACAAATTGAAACCAGAGAAGAACAACAATTATTCCGAAACAACCGCTCTACCACAGACGCTACATTTATCCTAAGACAAATTAAAGAAAAATCACTGGAATATAATAAACCAGCTTATGCATGCATTGTGGATCTGACTAAAGCATTTGATAGAGTGAGACTTACAGATGTCGTCAATACTCTATAAGAAAAGAACATCCATTCTCACATTATCAAAATTATTCATGACATCAATCAAAATGATAAAACTAAAATAAAGGTCGATGGAAAACCTAGTAGCGAGATAGCTTTTGAAACAGGAATAAAGCAAGGTGATAGGCTAAGCCCTTTCTTGTTTAGTTTAATTATGGATAGGATTATTGAGAAGGTGTCAGCTACGGACATAGGATACAAGATGGACTAATAGCAGAATCTAAAGATGACCTATAAGAACTGCTGAATATATTAAATCATGCAGCAAAGAAATACAACATGATACTGTCTACGGGGAAAACAAAATCCCAAGTAATAGCGAAAACACCTCTAAGATGCGAACTGGTTGTGGAAAATGAGCAAATAGAACAAGTCAAAACATTAAAATACTTGGGCGCCAAAATATCAAATGTTGAAGAACAAACCGATAAAGTAGCCATTATAGCTGACTGCCTCAGGGACACTGTCTGGAAAAACAAACATATACCTACTCACAGAAAGTAAAACCACAATTTACAAAATATGCGTATTATGCGTAAGACCCAAAATGACCTATGCCATCAAAGCCAGAGCCGATACCATCAAAACAAAAATCCACACTGCACTCCATAGTTGGCGTAACACTCGTGGATAGAGTCCGAAACGAGGATACAAGAAGGAGATGCGATGTAGACAACATCATCTGGGGTAGAGGGCGAAGGCGTCAATGAAGAGACCATGTTGAGAGAATGGGAGACAATAGACTACCCAAAATTGTCCAAAGTCCCGGAGGATCGTAGAGAAAGGGGTGACCAGCAAAAAGATGGAGTGACAGCTGGAAATCCAGATCACAAGAGGCAGTCTCCGACTGAAAAAACAGACCTTCGGCCTAAAACCAGAGGGAGAAGGCAAGAAGTATAAAAAATGCGAGCAAAGTAAATCTGGCCCACAAAGCTATTAGTAAAACCTGAGATACACGGACTGTTTATAGCAGTCAAAGTCAACTGCCTCAAGCTGTCACAGCACGGCGGTCTGCAGTTACAATACAATATTGTCGTTTCCAATACACGGACTGCAGTTACAATACAATATTGTCGTTTCCAATACACGGACTGCGTATAGCAGTATAAGATTTATTATGACTAAAGGTTTTTCGAATTTTTTTAGGTCACGATAATGGCGAGTAGGTTCGGCGATAACGTTCAGTCGTTATTAGTCGACTCTGCGGGGAAATACTCTTTTAAATATAAAATCTAAAAAATATAATTTCCACTGTACCTACATATTGCATGTCGTTATATGATAATTGATAATGTAACTAACGATTGAGAACGTTTTATGTACATAGATGATGTCTGTAGATGTACCTAAATATATATATATATATATATATCAGTAATAGGTACTTTCCACTGTATCTACATGATAATGTAACTAACGATTGAGTACGTTTTATGTACATAGATGTCTGTAGATGTACCTAAATATATATCAGTAATACTTTCCACTGTACCTACATATTGCATGTCGTTATATGATAATTGATAATGTAACTAACGATTGAGTACGTTTTATGTAGATGTCTGTAGATATAAATATATCAGTAATACTTTTCACTGTACCTACATATTGCATGTCGTTATATGATAATTGATAATGTAACTAACGATTGAGTACGTTTTATGTAGATGTCTGTAGATATAAATATATCAGTAATACTTTTCACTGTACCTACATATTGCATGTCGTTATATGATAATTGATAATGTAACTAACGATTGAGTACGTTTTATGTAGATGTCTGTAGATGTAAATATTCCTTCAATGTACGTTCTATGACATACCTACCTACTTCTGTAGATGGATGGATATACAGAATATAATTTTCCATTTGTATAAAATATATTCAGGATATTATGAGGGACAGGACATTCCACTCTGGCTCATGAGGATTTACATTTATTTAAATATATCTTTATACATTATTCGAAAAATAGACTCAGATTTGGTCGAAATACATACATAGTTACCGTATATTTATGAAGATAATTTTTAAAGATAGTTTTTGTCACCCTTAATATGAATTTAACTTTTAAACATATAATAACACATGTGGTTTCTTATGTAGTTAAAATTCAAGTTTAGTTTTTATTAATCTATTGATAAACCAATTTATTTTTGATTAAATCACATTTGTTTTTTTATTACACACCTGTCTGTCCGTAATGAAATTTTAAAATTGATTTATAACCAACTTCCCAACCAATTCAAAATTGGTGTATTACCGATGACAATGCATGTTCAAAGCTTGGTTCGTTTGTATGTATTACCGATGACAATGCATGTTCAATGCTTGGTTTGTTTGTATTACCGATGAAAATGCATGTTTAAAGCTTGGTTCGTTTGTATTACCGATGACAATGCATGTTCAAAGCTTGATTCGTTTGACATTTTATAAAATTGAACAATTTTGTATTTCACACAAACTTATGTAGTACCTATTATTGTTTAGTTACCATTTATATCGCTTCACAATAGATTATGTATTTTCTATATTTTTTTTCTGTTAAAAACAATTGCGTTAAATATTATGTGTTTGACATAATAATGAAGTATTTTTTTTATTTCATATAACAATGCAGCTCTATTAAGAATTGTCGATCGACAAACTAAACTTACTAATATTTAATATACTTACTATCATAATTTGTCTTTAACATCCTTCTATATTCCTTGAATAACTAGTTGAATACATTTATGTACAATATCTAGTTAAATATAGTTGGCCTATGTAAATAGGAATGTTGGTAAATATCTATTTACTGTACATAATACTTGCTTATATACAATGAATTGGAAGGTAAAGTTACATTTAGTTATTTGTCAGTTGGAGTTACGAAGATATACCTACAGAAGATCTGCATTAATTGAATTAAAACAATATCTATACCTACAGGAATTGCTGTTCTAAATAATTTTGTTACATTTAGGAATTGGTGCTCGGTTATGTTCAAAATAATTTTGCTAGAATGCATAGTTACCAAAGGGGTTTTCAAACAAGGTACCTACTTCCTATCATATTTTGTCAAATTTTTTGAAATTTTTGTCATATTTAGATCATGTCTTTGGTTTAAAGTGTAAAATCCTAAAAATGCAGGTAAAAACGGCAAATGGCTAAAAACGCAGGTAACCAGTGCGGTGGTCACATTTGTTTTTCAGTGTAGTAGTGGCTTTCGGAGATGACATGTTTCAAATTGTAAAAAATGATAATACGTGATTTTTTTATATCTACTACGGCAGACTATTAGCTTTCCATTGACATAATATATTATTATATACTTAAGTTGGTTGAAACACTCCAACACTTTTGAAGAGAAACGAGGACCCCAGTATCTGTTATCAAACAGCCAATACAGGATCAAAAATGACAAAAAAAACATGAAAATGACGTTAAAATTACAAAATTGGATATCAATATCAAAGACGGCCAAAATCTAGTGTCTTTAATAATAGAGTCGGCCATTATAATATAAACTAACCAATCACGACTCATCGTTTGGGCAATTATCAATATGGCCGCCATTTGAGTTGGTACGTCATGACATTATATGTAGGTACACGATATTCTCGTTTTCTTACAATGTTTTGTTCATTTTGTGCTCTAAAGCCATTGAATTAAAATTATTTAACATACAAAATGGAGCGGAATATATAGAAAATAACATATGTAAATAATATTAAATACAGAAACTAACCTCACACGTAGGTACCTACCTAAATAAAATTGTAACCCATCTTCATGGAAACGTGCAAAACAAACAAAAGTCGAATACTTTGTGTTTAAGAATGTATTTTTTTGCATTTTTTAAAGATTATAACGCTATATAGGTGTGTGTTTCCTTTTTTTATATTCCTTCAATGAAAAAATAGTTCAAATCATAAAATATCATATATTTTCAATTATTATAACTTTTTAGTTTTCACGTCCTTCGAAAAAAATGGTGCAAACAAATAAGTCATTATTATTATTTATTTGTAAAAATGAGTCAAAAAGTAATTGCTGCTAAGTATCAAGATACTCAACTAGTGTTGAGATATTTAATATATGCTAGTGAAAAATCCAATACAAAATTAACATGTGAATAATCTTTGAAAGTGAAAAAAGTGTCTTCAATGTTTTATTTTATTACAGTGGTTTGAGTTTATTTTTAATATTTGAAGTCATCGATTTACTGTTTATCATATATAATCTAAGGTTCTTTTCTTATTTTTGAAAGAAGATTGTTATCTCAGTTGTTAATTTTCAACAAAGTCCCTTCAATTAACATTATTTTTTTTATTGTGGCTGGTTTATATTACCATATGACAATATCTTACAACCAACGATATTCATTTGATAAGGTAGGTAAATTTTGTTTATGACACGTACCTATTTACATATGTACATATGTGAATAAAATATAATATATCGAATCATATAAAACAAAAGAACATTACCTTCATACGTCGTAATGATATTATTACTGATAGATTTTCATATACGGTTTATGGTTACTATGTACCTACTACCGAAAATAGCAATTATTGAAATTTGCATTTGTCAAAGGTTCAATTAATGTGAATTTACTTAATATTATAATATGATTTAAATGAAATTTTCCAATAGCAATCAAATTTCCGATATCAAAACCGTGTGTTAGGTGTGAATAACAATAGGTAGGTACAGGTACAGGTACAGGTACATACATATGTAGTTACATAGTTTATTGACACGTAATAAATTTATGTCATTTGAAATAGTTTCTACGTGATTATTATACCATTAATATATCATTATTGGTAACATACATACATACATACATATGTATGTATGTATGTATGTTGGAAATTGTCTTATATATATATACCTATCATTGAAACACAAATAGGTACCTATGTATAACACGTCTTTGTCCCTAATCAAGTAACATGTAGCAACATTATGTATGATACCTTCATGGTTTTGTTATGTTCTTAGTGAGATAAGCTTCAATTAGGTATAACCGACCCTGACTTTAATAATCATTATCACTTTTACCAATTTATGAAATATTTTTTCTTTATTTGCTCTTCGTAACAGAAATTTTATTTTTAATTTGATTTAAAGTGACTAACCGAACCGGTTTTATAACGACTGCTTCTTTTTCAGGACGAATGACAGATATAATAATAATTAAAATAAATAAACCTACTAATGTACGTAGGTACCTACTTATAGACGCAATGTAGAAATGCGAGTACTTATAGTACCTACCTACTTATTGTATGTATTATAATATAATATAATATAGTCCGAGGTACATATGTACATATGTATGTAGGTACCATTTGTATCATCTGCATAATATAATTGAGCTGGGCTTTGTGGATGTACTTTAACCGCAGCTTTGAATATTAATTTCGCGTTTAATTTTGTTCTGAGACTTGTCAAACTTGCCCAAATTTTCTCAATGGTATTTTTGTAAATATGAGTGATTAATCAAATTGATGAATGTAGATCATGTTTTATTAACAATCACAATAAGTACGGACCTACTCGATTAAGTAAATTTGCATTCAATCAAATTAATAATTGGGCATGGCAGAAGATGCATGAAAGTAAAATTAACGCTGTGGAAATGAGGTCCCTAAGACGAATGTGTGGTAAAACAATTTATGATAGGATAAGGAATCAAGATATCAGAAGAGAATGTAAGATTGAAAGGGATATTTTGAGTAGAATGAAGATAAATGCTTTGCGATGGTTCGGACATGTAGAGAGAATGAACGATGAACGACTGACAAAGAAAGTATACAAGGCTGAAAAGAGTGGAATGAGATGTAAGGGTCGACCTAGAAAGAGCTGGCATGATCATATAAATGAGATTTTGAAAGAGGGGAACATACGAAGTCAGAACAATAGGAGAGCATGTATGACGCGATGTATGAATGTAAATGAGGCAAAACAGGTATGTCAAGATAGAAGAGTCTGGCGTTCGGTTCTCTCTGCCTACCCCAAATAGGGAAACGGTGTGATGGTATGTAAATTAATAATTTATAGGTACCTACTCTCAATTTCTTCAATGTTAGATATTTATTTATTTATTTATTTTTTTTTTTTTTATTTTTTTTTTTTTTTATTTATTTATTTATTTATTTATTTATTTATTTATTTATTTATTTATTTATTTATTTATTTATTTATTTATTTATTTATTTATTTATTTATTTATTTATTTATTTATTTATTTATTTATTTATTTATTTATTTATTTATTTATTTATTTATTTATTTATTTATTTATTTATTTATTATATATACGCCCTTAATAGGGCATTTACAAAAAAATACAGGATAAATAGAACAATGTAGACACAACAAAACAACAATAAGTGTAAATATATCGATTATATAGGTACATAATAAAAAAACGTAAGTAGTTAAAGGAAGAACAATATAAAACAACATAATACAACATAATAAAAGAAAATAGAGATAATGATAAAAAAAAAAGCTAGACATAAAAGAAGAAAAAAAATAAACAGTATTACATATTCAATTTAAACAACAAAAATAAACAAAGCAAAGTAAGAATCAAAAATTATAATATGCGTTAAGCATCCTTTTGAAACCATCTATAGTGTGTACATTAAATATATCAACAGCACTATATTGGTTTCCAAGACGGTGCAATCTTTGTATTGGTGAGTTAATAATAAAGTTATTTCGAAGATTCTCTATATGAAAAGGTGCATTTTGACGTGAAGCAAACCTTGTAGGTACTCTGAATTTTATCATTTCAACTAGGTCAGGGGTGTCCAATATACCATTGATTATTTTAAATAAACAAATTAAATCACAAATCGTTCTTCTGTTTGATAGTTTCGATAAATTTAAAATACTCATAAGAAAATCATAATTTAATTTTTCTAAAGGAATGGATAATTTATAATTTACAAATCTTAAAAATTTATGTTGAACCTTTTCGACCCTCAATGAGTGCACATTATACAACGGCGACCATATAGTTGAATTATATTCAAGATTACTACGTTTTAAATGTATTAATAGATCTAAAATTTTTGACTGTTCTCAAAATATATCCAAGGCATTTTAAAGCTTTATTAGTTGTTTCAGTTATGTGAGAAATAAATGTAAGCCTCTCATCAAACAATATACCAAGATCCTTTATTGATGTTACTTTAGTTTAGTTATTGTTGTCCATTGTGTATTGAAAATTGATATTAATTTTATTTCTACAGAATCTGATGAATTGACATTTAGTATGGTTTAGGTATAAAGAATTTGAAGCACACCACTCGAGTAAATGGGTAAGATTTAATTGTAACGCCATACAGTCGTTTAAGTTCTTTATCATTTTGTAAATTTTCAAGTCATCTGCAAAAAGTAAGAACCGAGCATCATGGAATATATCAACAATATCATTAATAAATAAAAGAAA
The DNA here is from genome assembly GCA_963576475.1 of Molanna angustata. Lineage (NCBI taxonomy): Eukaryota > Metazoa > Arthropoda > Insecta > Trichoptera > Molannidae > Molanna > Molanna angustata. The sequence continues at coordinate 27,286,016 of OY754987.1, forward strand.
TAAAACTGGACCCAAGTGAGAACCTTGTGGGACACCACTCTTTGCAATGAATTGATTAGATATATTGGTATACAATTTGACAGAGAGTTTACGTGATAATAAGTAACTGGAGAGCCACTTTAAAATACTCATTCCAATTCCAAACGAGTCAAGTTTTTTGAGTAATATGAGGTGTGAAACCCTGTCGAATGCTTTAGTGAAGTCTGTGTAGATTGCATCAACTTGACATTTTGAATCTAAGCTTTTTGATATATAGTTTTCATATATGAGTAAATTGGTCAAAGTAGATCTACCGTTGATAAATCCATGTTGGTATCGAGAAATAACCTTTTTTGCTTCAATCATAAACTTAGAGAGAAAAACCGACTCGAATAGCTTAGGAATGGTTGATTGTATACAGATAGGTCTATAATTGGTTACATCGGTTCTCTCACCTTTTTTAAATATTGGCGTCAAATAGCTTTCTTTCCACTCATCAGGAAAAACACCGGGTTGAATTGACAAATTAAAATTTTTAGTTAAAGGCATAGTTACATTAGATATACAGTTAACGAGGAAGATCGGAGGAACATTATCAGGACCAGCAGATTTTTTGCAGTCAAGGAGTTTAATTTTATTATACACATCTACTTCCTCCATAATACATTCATTAAAATTAATTAAGTTTTTAGGCTGAGTAGGAATGTATGATTGTGATGCATTTGAGTTATTATAATATTTATATGGTAGGTAATTAATTATAATATTTATGTAAGGTGGCAAACCACAAATATACCTATATGTTATTTCTGTCTTCATAGCAACGCCCTCTCTCTTGTAAACCATCCAGACCGATAACACAATATATTTATATGAAGAGAATTTATTTCTTTTAACAGATCGACAAAGTTTCAAGCCAAGATCCGTGAGATTTTGTATGGCCAGATCTATATTTATCATGGTTTATCAACTTCAGACTTTGACGTATACGACAAAGCCTGAATTATTCTTCAACTTTGCATACTTTCGCCATCGACAGTTGAATCTCATGTGTTACATGCAACTAGTAACAATGATTTGAATATGAAAACAGTTTATTAGATCATTTCGCACATCAAACTATTTTAATTCAATTTTTAAAAATTGGTGGAATTTTAAAAACATGTACTAAACATAAAATTAATATCATAATATTTATTTGCGTGGCAATTTTTTGAAGATTCTTTTGTACTTTTACATACATGTACTATACACTCACAAAAACTCCACTAATACCTTTCAATTTGATTGAATGGAAATTCAGTTTTAAAGAGGTTAAATATTTTAGACCCTATGTACCTACGCGTATTTTTCTGACCATGTATTGTGTTGTCTTAGTTTTTGGTATTTCGTCGAGGTTTAGTAATGCTTGTGTAGTATTATGTGAATGTGAATTTCTGGTTATCGTTTGGTGGTTTTGATGTAGACAGCGATAGTTGACTTAACAAAAAACATTGTTACAATCATTCAATCATTCATTCACACACATATTCGAAAGAGACGCTATTATTTTTATCGCAAATAATGTATATATTATTATTTTCTTTGTTTTCGAGTATTTCACTCTTTTTTTTATTTGAAAACCTCGTTTTTCAATAAATTGTCAATGACCCCTCAAATCTTGGTGAAATTTATTATTCTTAATAAATAATTTTTTATATAAAATACCTAAATCGAAGTATTTTATAACTCTTTTCAATTAATATTCTATTATAAATAGGCTTGAAAGATTTTTCAGAATAAAGGAATATCATAGAAACTATTTATTTGTGAAGTTAAATATTCGCAGCCATAGTGTGAAGTATGTAAGAATTTATGTGTATTTATGTGTGTGGGTGTGTTTAAATAAATGTGTGTATATATGTATGTGCGTGTATGTATATTTATGTTTGTGTGTATATTTATATATGTGTATTTTTGGAGCATTTTTTGTAATTTTTTTTTGTAATAGGATCATGCATGGTCCTTTTGAGATAGAAAGGTTGTTTTTCTTTTCATTTGTTGATATATGTATTTGTATGTAAAAATCCTTTCGTCTCAATAAATGTTTTATTTATTTATTTAATTTAATACCGCACGTCGTATTACTCTATGAAATTTATTAATATTTAATACGTATCCAAATAATATAAGTAAATGAAGCTACGGGTATTCAGCTAGTTATTATTAATAATTTATCAATCTTAGTGGACGGAAAATTTTTAACATTAAATTTATCTAATACATATATCCAGGAGATGAAATTCGTTAAGAAAAAAGTAATATAAATATTGTGACCCTTATATAATATTATCAATAAATAAATTGTGGGCAGTAAACATCAAAATTGGAAATTCCTAACATACATAACATTCCTACATAATACCTATAAATTCCAAATGAAATATTTTCAAGATATTACACAGAAGGGGTTACACTAACTATGTTTGTATTTCATTCAATATTCTGCATATTATTAAATTATAAGCTTGTGATTCTGATTCTGAATATTATTATAACTAATATTAAGGTGATGGTATGGTGCACATATTTATGTATGCCGCTCATGATCAGAAGAACTTTTGTCTCTCTTTTACCCATTAGAAATAGAGTGAGTCACAACATCTATCCACAATAGGTACCTAATTATTTAACATACATAAACGAGTCGCTATTCCTACTTCTTATTAAGACTCAAATGCGTCATTAACTTCTTACAACTCGGGTCTTTTCAAGATCCGAATATATTATATAAAAAATCTTTAGCAGATTGCAAACTCTCTCCGCACTTCATCGGAAAGAAAAGTATAAAGGACCCAATTCCTAATATCTGATGTCCAATACTAAGAAATTTAAGAAAAACAACATCTCCATATAAATAAAACATTGTCACAGAAACAATATAAAACTTTTGAAAATGTATGATGGGCTTTTGATGACGCAATATAATTATTAATATTAGTTTTAGGTACCTACTTTAATTTTTAATAAAATACTTTACCCAGGTACCAAAGTTGTTATAATAAATTTCAGTGTTTACATTAAATACAAAATTTTGAGGATAAAATCGTCATGACTGTGGTAGGCGATGGTGACAATCTTGCAGAGAAAAATTACAGTCGAGACTTTCATGACGCCTACCATTCCTACCTCCCCCTCCCCCTCCTCCCTCCTCCCTCTAACACCAGGACTAGGAAGAGGGAGGAACGTAAATCAAAATTATTTAGAAAAGTTAAACAACACGGGGAGCCTCCAGTTCTAATGCCTCTTATTTTAACAATTCCCTTTACATCCAAGACACAATTCGTTCTCATTGTAACATTGTCAAAAATAAATGGCAAGACCTGTGGAAAATCACTTCTGAAACCAAAGGAACATTCTACTATAATATCCAATTAAACATTCCATCTTTTCCATGGTTTCATAAAAAAAAAATGTCCAAAAGAGAGATCTCTAATATCTCGAGAATGAGATTGGGTCATTGCTCAATTGCCTCTCACCTTTATAAAATAAATATAAAAGAAAACCCTTCTTGTGCATGCGGGGCAGAATTGGAAACACTCGATCACGTGTTCTTTGAATGCCCGATGCACTACGAATATGACATCTATCCCAACTTAAAAGTCCCTCTACCAGTCAACATGTCGCATCTCTTATCACTTAACTCTCTTGCTATTTATTCCGCAATATCCAAATTTATCCTTATCAATTGTATTAATCTGTAAATCGTAACATTCAATAACTTATTTTTTATCTTTTCTTCCATTTGGCACAAATCACTCTTATAAGGGTGGGTTGCCTAATATTAAAAAAAAAAAAAAACAACACGGGGAGTACTTTCTCCTCTCTTTCCTCTGGTGGAGATGTCTTCTACCTCATTCTCTCTCTCTCTCTCTCAACCTACTGCGCTGCGTCTGTCGCGGTAAAGTTAAAGATTAATGCGTCAAATCCGTCACCGTCCGGATGGTCCGGAAATGTTTCCGGAACATTTGCTTCCTCGTTCTACCAATGTTTAATGCTCATAAACCAACACTCATTTATTCAAAAAAATTAAAACACTTTTCTATGTAGTTTCAATACAGATATTAAGAGGGTGACTGCTGCCAACGTACCTATTTTTTCAATTTGATATACCATCATTATTACTAAACGAATCATTTTGAAAAAAATAACTTAGTTAGTTTGGATATTAATAAAGAGAAATATACCTTAACTTTTTGATTATGTTCTGTATATATTCTTGTAGGAAAATAATAAGCATACCCCGTATATTTTTGTTTATTAATATCCAAACTATCTAAATTATTTTTTTCAAAACGATTTGATAAGAAATAATGATGGTATATCAAATTGAAAAATAGGTACGTTGGCAACAGTCCCCCCCTTAAATGGCTGAGAAAACTCTTAACGGGTGAAGAGCCAAAAAAAAAATAATGATTATTAATTGTAATGATGTAATTGAGACAAAACAAAACAAAATGTTAATCTGAGTCAAATACAATTGAAAATAAATAAATACTATTCATATGATGTTTATTCACTTGCTATGTATATTTAACAAATAAATACCCACCCATATATTTTCTTTAATCTAAAATAGTCATTAATTAGTGATTGGGTAATGAATATTATAATTTTTATCTTATTTAGTGCAATTGACAAGTCTACTAAATAATCGAGGTCTGCCATATTTTGATGTCCACACACAGAGGGCAGATCATTGGACCCCGCCGGCTTTCAAGATTTTGAACTCCACCGGTGTAGAACTTTACTGATCTCCCGCGTGTTCTTTTTCGAAATTCACAAATAACTCTTTATTGGTCGCGCTATGGTCCTTTCCCCGTAAATTTTTTAAAATAGCGTGTGATTTTGTCAACTTGTGGATTTTTTCGAAATCCCCCCGTGTATTCCTCACTCATACCGTGATAATGACGAGCCGCAATGTTTATCTCAGTTATCACCGGGAGGCAAGGGGTTTCAACTTTGTTCTATGTACATGCGAACATGGACTTTGGACTGGGATACTAGTGTTAGTGAAACCAGAAATATAATATTGTCTCTTTCGGCTTCTTTCTTCTTTGCCAGATGAAAAAATAGTCTAATATTTATAAAATGGTGTATTTAGAAAAACGGTAATCAACTATTTATTCCTTAACTAGCTTTTATGTCCCGCCGTTGGCCAAGAATGTAAAATTGTGAAGGAATAAGCAATCGTTTTTATAATATTGTCACCCAATTATTTTGCAAAATCGGACCATGAAAAGTGGTTTGAAATTTGATTGAGTTTGAGCATTGTAAAATGTTCGTGATGGCCACAACCCATGCTTTTTTATATATTGCTATAAAGTGTGAATGAAGTATAATATATAATTTCTGCTGGCATGGACTATGCGTAATGGTTTTAAATATGACTGTTTATCAACGTTGTAAAGAGATTGGTTTGGCCACAACCCCCATTTTTATATATTATCATCGAAAACAAATTGTAATATGTACATATAAAAAAAAATTAGTAATTTTGGATGTTGGAATGTGGTTAAAATTTGATTAAATAATGCGTACTGAAAAGATCTAGTGTTGGTCACATCCCATTCGTTTTTATATTTTTTCATCAAGTGTGCATTATATTTTTGCACAATTAGACTGATAGACTTAAAATTGACACAAAAGTCTACATTAACGAAGAAGAAGACTTAAACTATAGTACACACACACACACACACACACACACACACACACACACACACACACACACACACACACACACACACACACACTCAAACACACGCACGCACACACACACACACACATACACACACACACACACACACACACACACACACACCCTCACACACACATACAAACACACCCTCACCCACACACACACACACACACACACACACACCCTCACACACACACACACACACAAACATATGTAACTTCTAACTCTAGTATGTAATCAACATTGTATTGTATTGTATTGTTTATAATAAATAAATAAATAAATAAAAGAAATAAATAAATAAATAAATAGTAAATAGTTTATAATTTAAATATAAACGTTGTGAAGAGTTCAGTAATGGCCAAAACCCCCATTCTTTAAATATCGTCAACGAAATAAAATATGAAAGCGTTGAAAATTATTCAAAATAGGATGATATAAATGGTTAAAATTTGATTAAACAAAAGTATTGAAAAGATTCTAGTGCAGATTACACCGTCACATCCCATTCGTTTTTACATATGTATATTCATCAAGTGTGCATATTGTTAATAATATTTCTGCACAAAAGACCAGTAGACTTAAAACTAACCCAAAAGTCTAAATAAAAAAGAGAAGAATAAGTATAAGACTATAAGAAATAGTTTGTATAAAAAACTATCCCAATGGTCTACATAAAATAAGAAAAAATACATAAAATAGAAGAATTATTTGAAATAGATTGTATAAAAACAGACTAAAAGGTCTTCACAAAAGAATAAGAAGATTAATCTATAGGAAATAGTTTGTATAAAATTCACCAAAGTTCTACATAAAATAAGAAAACGAAGCAAAAGACCAAAGGAAATAGTTTGTGTAAAAACTGTAAGGTCTACATAAAATTAAGAAGAAAAAGAATTAGACTCCATGAACCGTCGCTTCAGACCCTTCAGAACCTCCCGTCCCTTCAGGCCCTTCAGTACCTCCCGTCCCTTCAATCCATCATTACGTCCCTACCAATCAGGCCCTTCAGTACCTCCCGTCCCTTCAGGACCTTTTATACCTCCCGTCCCTTCAGGCCCTTTAGTGCATCCCTTCCCTTCATTACATCCCGTCCCTTCAGTCGGTTAAGAAAAGTTAAATCTAAAAACCATCCTGGAAGAACCGCGAAGAGATGAAAGGACCTTCTTTTCCCAGGATACTCCACCTTCAAAGGTAAAATGACTAAATACACGAAGAAGAAGAAGAAAAAAGTTTAAATCCAGATACCTGCGAAGATATGGAAGGAAAATTGGATGAAGAAGAAAAAGAAGAAGAAGAAAAAAGTCTATATCCAAAAACCGTCTTGGAAGACTTGTGAAGAGTTGGAAGGACAGTTGGACCTTCTTCTCCCAGGATTCTCCAACTTCATAGGTAAAATGACCAAAAATACACGAAGAAGAAGAAGAAGAAGAAAAAAGTTCAAATCCAGAAACCTGCGAAGAGATGGAAAGACAATTGTAGCTTCTTCTCCCAGGTTAGTCCCCCTTCTAAGGTAAAATGACCAAATACACGATCAAGAAGAAGAAGAAAAAAGTTTAAATCCACAAACCGTCCTGGAAGACCTGCGAAGAGATGGAGGGACAGTCGGACCTTCTTTTCCCAGAATACTCCCCCTTCATAGGTGAAATGACCAAATACACGAAGAAGAAGAAGAATAAGAAAAAAGTTTAAATCCAGAAACCATTCCGGGCAAACGCTCGACAATTCACCAAAGTTTCATAATAATCGGACAAACGGTTTAGGAGCACATCGCATACAATTTTCTGATAGGAAATCAGTATATTGTTGTGTGATTTGTAAGTAAATAGTAATAGGTAGGTACCTACCTACAACAATGTTCTAAATAAATTCAATTCATAACAAATTTTATTTGAATATCAGAATCTTTCCGTTACCATAGTAACCATTCCAATATTAATATCAAATGGGCTCGATACATTTTTTGGATATGTAGGTAGGTACCTACATTGGTTTGTTCGAAGCCACAAAAACGAAAATTGTCCGAAATATCAAATATTATATACAAATTATGCAATTTTATTATGCCTATATCTTTACTAATAATTAACAGACTTTAACAATATATGTCTTAAAACTTGCTATAAAGTCTTGTGTTTCATTTTATTATTTCATAATCACATTTATTTCAAAGGTATATTATTTTAAAGAACATATTCATTCGGTGGGAAAATTAAATATCGTATGAAAAGATATTAAAATGGCGGGGTTATATGTACATTTGTACAAAACGCTTACTTTAAAAATAAGTTAAACATTATAATTAGACAAAATATTCACCATGTTTTTCACTTAAAAGCTAAGTTATACTTGAAAATATATTTTTTTCGTGTAAATACGTACTTCTAACTTTTAAACAAACAGATATTTGCGTGCAAAATGTACACTTTTTTGACAGATATGACTTGGAAAATTTTGTATGAAAAAAATAATTATTGAAATATCTTTAAAATTCAGCATTTTAATCGCATTATTTTTAGCGTGACACTGCATCAGGTATACTGGTACATGTTCGCACATAAATTAGATTTTTAGATGCTCTTGGTTTTTCAAAAGGCGTGAGACAAACACACACATACACACACACATACACTAACATATTGATTGCTTTATTACTTTAGATATAAAAGTAAAAAACAGTCATCTTTAATAATTACATATTTTCAAAACAAATTCTCTATTATTGTTACAGAAAATCAACTCAAATTAATATATAAGTTTTGTTTTGTTTCAATTTTTTTTCTGGCAACTCTGTGTTCATTTGTGTTTATGCGTTTCACGTGGTTTCACTTTACCGGTTTCACGTTGTGTCGCGATGTGTGATCTATCGACTTCGTGTTTTTTATAACCTGTAACGTTCATTATTTTCACGACAAACTGAGTTTGCTTTAATAACTTGTGTTTTAATTATATTTGTGAGTTAAACTTGTGTTTTGTTTATAACATTTGTGAGCTATTGACTCTTAAAATTGTGTTATGTTTATTACTTTGTGAGTTATCGACGCTTATTTGTTTTTATATTGTGCTGCGAGATATTGACTCTTATTTGTGTTTTATTTTTGATTGTGAGATATTGACTCTTTAATTTGTGTTCTTATTGTGACTCTTTTATTTATAAGTTTTCGACATGAGTGGCGAAATGAGATGTTGTTCCCTGTGTGGTGCATCAAGCACATCGAATCCAACTTTAACATTTCACCGGTTTCCTAAACCAGGACAGAACAGCCAGACTGTGTTAAGGTATGCATATAAAATAATACTCAAATAAATATTTTACAGAATATGTACCTATACCATTCTTATAATGAAATTTGTATTATTTCAGAGCTAGAGTTTGGGCTAAGTACTGTTTCCCAAGTGAAGATTTGATGTCAGTGGATTCACTGATGAAACTTCACAGTAGTCACAAAATGTTGTGTAGTAGTCATTTTGATGCTTCGTCATATACACTGGGTGCAAAAAAACGATTGAATATCTTTTCAATACCATGTGGCTCAATCCCAATATTAAACAGCCTTAAAAACAATGTTGTTTCGATGGATAGTCAACAACAAGTTATAAAAGCGGCATCATCACTTGTGACAAATCAAAACCAGATTTCACCACAGGTATTTTATAATATAATTGTATTTATTTATTTCCAAACAATATTAATAATTATGACCATTGTGTAGGCACATAATGAATCTAGTTTGTACCTAGTTTCTCTACGTTACATTTTAACATTTTGCCTTGCCTTTTTTTTATAACAGTATTGTATATTTTTGGTTACTATTTTCAGGTTGCAGTTGTTGAAGAGACTCCTAAAAGGAGAGGGATATTGAATAAAATTGATGTTCATAAAGTTACACAACTGACTCCCAGGAAACAAAAAATGTATAAACATTGCCGCCGAAATCTTCGTGAGATATCGAGATTGCGGTCCAAAATGAGAAGATTGAAAAAAAATGGAGGCACTCCGAACATATTGAAAGCATTGGCTGAGAGTGACAATGTAAACAACTTGGTGAAATACAGGATGACTCCGTCATTTTCTTTGTTAATGAAGAGTCAGATTTCGAATGGTGTTCGTAAGTCGAATGGTAGAAGATGGAATATCGATGACAAAATACTGGCATTAAGTATTTTTAAAAAGTCTGCAACTTGCTACAGACTCTTACGCCAGTTGTTCTGTCTACCAAGTCAAGGCACTTTGACATCTCTACTAAATAAGATACCAATGAAGTCTGGGCATAATCATCAGGTTTCAAATTATATAGCTAAAATTACAGCATTGAGGACAAAAGAGGACAATTTATGCGTTCTTATGTTTGACGAAATGTCAATTAGAAAAAATGTTAGCTATAATAAAAAAATGGACCAGATAGATGGCTTTTCCGACCACGGAACTCAAGGTAGAACGTCAGAGATTGCTTCACATGCATTGGTATTTATGGCAGCAGGGGTCAGAAAATTGTGGAAGCAGCCTCTGATGTTCTATTTTTCTGGGAACTCTGTTACAGCAGATAGACTCTCTGTATTAATAAAAGAGGTAGGTTCTTTCTATTTTAAGTGTTACCTCTATATGTATTATTTGTATTCTTTTTTATTTAACAACATTTTTTGTTTTATATTTAACTATATATCACAATATTTAACTATGAATTCCAGATTGAATTTCTTAACTGAATCTATTACTTATTGTTATTTATTTATTTCAGGTGATCCGCGAATGTTTCCGAATAGGCCTCGTAGTTGTGGCAACTGTATGTGATCTCGATGGCGTTAACATCAAGGCTGTGAACAAACTTGGTTCCTGCACAGACAAACCATATTTTGAACTGGATGGCCATGAGATTGTAACAATATTGGATCCACCTCATCTGCTTAAATGTTTCAGAAACATGTTTTTGAAGTATGATATAGAATGTTGTCAAGATATAATGAATGATGGGAAAAGGATCAAAGGTAATTAAATGGTTTTAATAGAGTTATTATAAGTTTAAGCATATCCTTCTCACGCAACGGATACTTGTGGAATTTTTTGTTATAATAAATCAAACACTATTATATAAAATAGCTTCAATATATTAAATTTACTATATTACTTGTGGAAATTTAAAATAATATATGAAACCATATGGAAATTAGCTTCAATATATCAAAGTAATTAAATATAATATTTACAGGTGTAGCTAAATGGAAACATATTGAGAATTTTTTTCAAATTGATTCACAAAATCCCAACTTTGTATTCGCTCCAGCGTTGAGCAGACGCCATTTGCAGCCAAACGGTCCACAAAAGATGCGAGTAAAGTTGGCTGCTCAAGTTTTGAGCCATACTGTAGCAGCTGGAATGTTTTCTAAAATTGCAGAACGTAAGTATAATAAAATACACACATATAGATGTTAGATTACATAAAATACACATATTTCATCAATGTCTATATTTTTATTTGTTTCTATATTTCATCTTTGTGTATAATTAATTATTGTAACAAGTAAATGGCTTATGCCGTATATTTTGTAAATAAATAAATTGTTTTATATATTTCAGATACACTACCAGCAGATGCCACTACAACAGCCACTATAATTTCAAAAATAGACAAATTATTCGATTCATTGAATGCAGATACTGCGTTTCCAAGACGAGGAAAAGAATATTCCACAAACATCACAACAAAGAAAAACTATATCGAGCAGTTCTGGGTAGCAATGAAAGAGGATTTTAAGAACATAACTTTCATCAATTGTAGAGTGCCTCCCCCTTCACAAGATGGTTGGATTAGAACCATAAACGCCGTAGAAAGGCTGTGGCATAATTTGAAAAAAATGAAAATTTACAGTCTTTCTACGAGAAGACTCAACCAAGACCCCCTAGAAAATTTATTTGGGTGCATAAGGTCTAATTGTGGTTCTAACCCTAACCCAAACATTTGCCAGTTTATAGCTGGGCTAAAAACCTCCTTGCTAAGTAGCATGGTCCAAGCGGGCATAAAAAAAAATTGCGAAGATGATAAGGTGGAAATCTTAGATGACATGAAAAGATTTTTCCATTTTGAAATGGAAGATGACATGAAATGTGACGAGGAGAGTGAAGTTTTAGTAGAGGCAATACTAAATCATGTTAATTTCAATAATTTTGATGGGACTCCAGAAGCACAAGCTTGCACATATGTTTGTGGCAGCATCATCAAAAGACAAGCTGTTACTTGCAACAAGTGCAAGTCTTTGATGCTTGTTGATGACATGAATGTGAACCACTTATTTACAGATTTTAAAGAATATGACCCAAATAAGAGAAGTTTGAAATATGCCACCAACAACTTTGTGTATTGTGTGGAGGTTTGTGCTACTAAAATTAACCAGTTCCTCTCTAATAACGCTCACTTTTCTAATATTAAAAAAGAAATTTTGAAATCGTTAGCTGTTGTTGATTTCAGTTGGCTAGAGGAATGTAATGAGCACTTTGAATTGAATAAAAAATATATTGCTACAGCCATCTATGGGTGAAATTATGAATAACAATCTTATTATTTTTTATTTATTTTGTTGTAACGCCATCTATTGAGAGAATTGGTTTTTTTGTAAATAATGAAAGCTACAATTCTTATATCTGAGGTGACAATGCATTTTTCGCATAGAAGTCTCCCCTGAATTGCGCCAGACTTATAAGGTCATTTTTGTCTTATTTACCTACTTGTACCAACAAGTAGGTAAATAAGACAAAAATGACCTTATAAGTCTGGCGCAATTCAGGGGAGACTTCTATGCGAAAAATGCATTGTCACCTCAGATATAAGAATTGTAGCTTTCATTATTTACAAAAAAACCAATTCTCTCAATAGATGGCGTTACAACAAAATAAAAAAATATATTATTGATTCAACATTTATGATATGTATAAAACGTTATTGTGTGCTCAAAAATAGATATTTCATTGATGAGGCAAGTAAAAAAGCTTTTAAAAGAAAAATTAATATTTTATCTAATATTTGATTTTTTAATTTAAAAAAATAAAAGTATTGATGTAGTCACTCAGTCCTCGGTCAATTTTTTATTTTGTATATTAGTTTTCATGCACTTTTTTTGTTTTATTCCACTGTATTTAGAAAGTTAATTTAAAAGAGTATTTTGATTAATTCATATATCGGATCACCATTTTTATCTTTCATAACATACAATTTCGGTTTGGATTCATCGGTAAGATCCTTAATTATTATGTAGAGGAGTTTAGTTTCATTATTAAATGTATGGTTTTAAATTTCAGTAAATATTTTCATAATATAACTGTTAATTATTTATGTTAAATGAGAACTAGAGTATATTTATTTGTCGTTGCTTCCAATTCTTTTACAATCTCATCGTACAATACTGTATATCTTAGAGAAGTTAATTTAAAAGAGTATTTTTTGATTATTATTTATGCTAAATGCCAACAAGAGCATATTTCTTTCAAAGTTATTATACAATACTGTATATCGTAGAAAGATTAATTTAAAAGACTATTTTTTATTATATACCCCCATGATTTTTTATTAATTATTTATGTTAAATGCCAACTAGAGCATATTTATTTCAAAGTTATCATACAATACTGTATATCGTAGAAAGGTTAATTTAAAAGACCTTTTTATATACCCCATGATTTTTTATTAATTTTTTATGTTAAATGACAACAAGAGCATATTTATTTGTCGTTGCTTCCAATTATTGTTCAAACTCATCCTACCAATACTGTTTGTATTAGAAAAGTTAATTTAAAAGACTATTTTTCATTAATTATCTATGTTAAATGACAACAAGAGCATATTTATTTGTCGTTGCTTCCAATTATTGTTCAAACTCATCCTACCAATACTGTTTGTATTAGAAAAGTTAATTTAAAAGACTATTTTTCATTAATTATCTATGTTAAATGACAACAAGAGCATATTTATTTGTCGTTGCTTCCAATTATTGTTCAAACTCATCCTACAATACTGTATGTATTAGAAAAGTTAATTTAAAAGACTATTTTTCATTAATTATCTATGTTAAATGACAACAAGAGCATATTTATTTGTCGTTGCTTCCAATTATTGTTCAAACTCATGTGTATGTGTATATACATAATATTCCGTAATTGGAGTTTACTCAACAGCATCGAGTTCTTCTTCGTTTCCACGTTCAACAGCTGTTCGCATTTTGAATTAGATGTAGGTAAATGATTTCCGAAACTACGCTAAATATGTGTACGCTAAATATGTGTACCTTTCCATTGTCTCTGTCTGAAATATGTATAGCATTTAATATTTTTTTTATATACCTTTATTATTATTGTTGTCAAACCTCTGTATGTAAAATGCCATGTTCAGTATAAATAAATAAAAAATAAAATAAATATATTTTGTAGGTACAAATTATAATTCTATACTGTTTTTCATGAATAAAAATGTTCATCCATGAATTAATCTAACAAGAGGCATACATATATGTAGAAATTATTATACTGTACTATTTTTATAAAAAAATGTTTATCCATGAATTTTGTCTAAATTAGTATATTTATTTATTTTTTTATAATAAAATTTTCATCCATGCAATCAGTTTTTTTTTTGTTCCCATACTTTTAAAAAAGAAAATTTATAAAGAGCGAATTCAAAAATGCCGCCATTTCGACTGGGCGAGCAGATTCAAAAATGCCGCCATTTCGACTGGGCGAGCAGATTCAAAAATGCCGCCATTTCGACTGGGCGAGCAGATTCAAAAATGCCGCCATTTCGACTGGGCGAGCAGATTCAAAAATGCCGCCATTTCGTCTGGGCGTTCGATGGAGCGCCTTACAATTTTCGTGTATGCATTTTGTTTCTATGGAGTTGTAGTTCTTCTCTTGAGTATATTATTCTATGCCGGGAGGTGTCGGTGCAACGACGTGTGAACTGTGTGTCGGTCGAATCGACCATAGCGCTACCAAATTCTTATGCACTTTTCGGAACTCCAACATTTTAATTTTTGTATAATAAAACGTAAGTACTTCATTTTTATCATATTTTTTTTTCTCAAGTATGCTCTCTATTAAATTTTACGTGTTATTTTAAAGTTTTGTGATATGAAAAAGTATATTTTTTTATATTGATTTAATATTTTTTTTAATTTTGATTTTTTTTTATTTTTACAGTTTAATATTGACGGTTGTTGAAAAACAATAAATTACAACAATAAATTTTGTTTAGATTTTTATTATGGATTCAAAATATCAAAAGTTTTTCCAAATCACCTCTTCAATTATTTACTGAAAAAATAAATAAAATAAACTTCTTCTGCACCTTAAATATTCGATGTATTTAAAAAAAGCTGTCACTAATATATACTTGAAATAATTATAAAACATATATTTAAGAAAAGTTTCCTTTTTACTGTTTTTTAATAATTGACCCATTGGACATGCGGACCTTGTAGCCACGAAGAGCAACTTTAGGGCTTTCAAGAATTTCTGTCTTTAATTCGGTGCACTATTATCTTCACTATCACTGAGCAGTGAGCCAGTTGTTTCAACATGATTAGCTCTCTTTGGCACATTAAGTGCAGTGTCTGCAAGGTTTTAGAGTTCTCCGGACTCTTCGTATGTTCTTTATGTGTTCTTTTAGAGTTTTGCAAGGGGCCGTTATTAGTCCCCATAAGCAGAACGGGTGGTGGTGGGGGAAGAACAATTAAAAAAACATTTTTTCCAAGACTACCGCTTTTACGGGGAAAAGACCATAACGCGACCAAAATCGTTTCCAAATTTAGCGCGACCAATAGAGTGTTAAACAACATAACACGTATTTTTGGTGCTGCGTTTGTTTTTGTGAAATACATATTTACACATTCTTTGGTGTATGTCGGTCTGCCGCGTTTCGTTATTTACAAAACTTATACAAGTGACTCTTATTTGTGAACAAACAGTACATAGGTACACTTGATACGCCTCAAGTACTTACATAGGTATATTACTGTCTTTATATTCATAGATGAAATATCATATCTTGACTTTAAGTTAAGTTGCTCACACCATTATTTTTGTGGAAATTTAACTCCCAGACAGTTAGCTCGTCCATTTGGTTTACACATAATTTCAAATAAATAAAATTTGGAATTTTGGTTATTTTTCCATACTGATAGCGTTGACTACATATGTATTATGTAGTATTACATTATAAAAATAATGAAACACTGTTTTTTCTTCTAAAATAATTTAATCCATGAAGACTGTTTCGCTTGGTGAAGTAAATTAAATAAAACTACACAATGTAGGTACTTCGACAGTTGAAGAGGTCTCTACCAGGCAAAACGGTCGTACTGGATAAAAATAAAATAATTGAAGAAGCAAAAACATTGTTTAATAAAATAACATAAATCAAATGGTAGGAGAAATATTTAAGTACAGTACACGAATGTTCTATTCACATCTGATATTACCCCATTACTGCATAAAGTTGTGTGTTATAGTTTTACTTAATTTCTTTATAGAATATGGTCACATATGATCAAAGAAACACTACTTAATAGAAAATTTGTTAAAAAAATACATATTTTAAAATTTGTGAGGTGTCCGATATATCGGGCGCCATGCACACAGTACACTCGAGTAGACCAAACTTGCAGATGTAGGTAACTATGGTAGGGACTTTTTTTCAAAACACATTTTTATAAGAAACTTTTTTGTTTTTTCTAAAATGTTCTAATCTAGTTACAGTGACAAAGCATGTAACATTTAGGATGCAACCCTTTATCGCATTTTATGCATTCAAATTTTGCCATTCCTGTACATTTTGAAAGTACATATTCTCTCTTTATTTATTGGACGTATCCAATGATTCATACCATCAAATTTCTATTGGTTTCAAGGGGCATAGGAGTATTTTTCCGTGAACTGATGGACTTCCGTAAGTTTTCAACAAACTATTATCGGTATATCGTCTAAACGGCAGTAAAGATTCTGTGTCTTTATTTGACCCGACTTTTCTTGCTAACAAGCAAGCGTTCACTACAGAAATATCCACAAAATATGAAAATATAGACCACATTTTTTCAACATTTTTTTTATTCTCATACTAGATCTTAAATTAGCAATTGCTTGATCCAATTTATCTACTTGTTATAATTTGATATTAGCATGAATTAGCAATTGCTTGATCCAATTTATCTACTTGTTATAATTTGATATTAGCATGAATTAGCAATTGCTTGATCCAATTTATCTACTTGTTATAATTTGATATTAGCATGAATTAGCAATTGCTTGATCCAATTTATCTACTTGTTATAATTTGATATTAGCATGAATTAGCAATTGCTTGATCCAATTTATCTACTTGTTATAATTTGATATTAGCATGAATTGAGGAACTGATATTTTGGTTTTCTTCTCACTTGACAACTTTTTGCTGGCCCTAATGAGAAATTTTCAAAATTTGTTGCTACCGTAACAATGTTGTTGTCATTCCAACGACAGACAAATACATTGTCTGACAAACGATAATCGAAACATCCCCTTTCCTTCTTTTTAAAATCCTTTTAGACCATTAATGGACAATTTTGAATGTTGTTTGCCCGAATTGTACCTACCAGTTGCATAGAATTCTAAATCGCTTAGATGTTCAAGTAAATTTACTGACGTAAAAAAAAATCGGAATAAATTATTATCCCAGAATGTGATGGTAATTCCCTGCCTTGATACGATTTAACACAACACCTGCACCTAACCCAAATTAGCTTCGTTGCCATAATTTGGTATCATACTTTCATCTATGCTTTTTACAATTTTATTCTTCAGTTGAAACTATGGTAAGCGAAAACTCTATGTTGTTAAATGAAGGTAAATTCTTTTTCCAAAAATGATAAGACAAGGAAGGGTTTTCTAAATAATGAATTTATAATAAAGACGTATCTTGAGGAGAAGTATTATCAACAACTGTTTATAGTTCGCATACTGTTTGAAGGAGAGATTGGCCTAAATTGTTTAAATTTCCGTCATGTTCATCATCAGATTTGTCGCTATCCTCATCAGTCTGTTCTCAATTTTCGGGAATCCCCATGTAAACTAATTTTTCTTCACGACAGTATTCATTTTCAATAATATTTATTGTTTCGTTGACCGACAAACTGAAATGAATATTTTGTATGTTTAGTACAGGTGCGTCCGATATATCGGACGTCCAAATGTTTACGTGATTATACCTTTACACACATATAAGATTTTTTCTAGAAAATAACAATTTGTGTATTTAAGGTACATACCTATATAGTCCACGTTTAAATTACATTTTAATCCAATTATTTGAAAATCAGTGTTATTACATCAAATACACTTACCCTCTCCTACACACTAACATGTCGCGACCCGCCATCTTTACAAAATGACGTTTTTTGAAGAAAATAAAAACAGATTTTCCATTTGTGAAAAGTGTTGTCGACATTACAAAACAACTTCAAACCGTATTAAATTTAAAAAAAACAAGATATTCTTCATTAATTTGAAAGAAAAACAACATTTTCAAGCGTCCGATATATCGGAAGCCATGCTGTTCAGTCGATTCCGTTAACAGAGCGACATAACGTTTGTGATACTCTCAATTGAATATTGATTTAAATATGTAAATAATTGATAAAAACTGTGCGTGACTCTATAAAGGTGTTCTCCATAATACTACGAACAAATTTTTAGTATTAATCTATTTCAGAAAACCTATTAAAACTAATAAATTAAAACTTACCAAAAAATAAAAAAACTTCTCAGAGTGTAGGTACCTACACTTTTTTTGTTCTCTGCCGCGTATTATCACCCGCAATTGGTGTTGTACGGTAATTATACAGTCTCTGCGCTGTTGCCGCGTTGCGCTGATACATAGGTGCATACGTATACATACAACTACATACAGGGTGTTTCTAAACCAGTGTGTTTTCGCACCACATAAAGAAAAATGTCTGCACCTTTTACTAGATCCCAAATAACGCCTAGGTCACCACAGAGTGGGAGTAAACACGAAGAACCGCAAATGGACACCCACCTCTGCGTCCTAAGAAATCACATAAGCGAGGTAGAGAAAAGTGTCGAGGTGATGAATGAAGTATTAAGAGGAAAGGTTATAAATACTACAGTTAAGGCAAAGCTCGAAGATTTGTTGAAGGGATTAGGTGATACTGTTATTTCACTAGCGGAGGAAAACTACAAACTTAAAAACAAAGAACAACCAAATGCTACATTAAGCAATGAAATAAAAGACATCAAGTCATCGATAAAAGCATTAACAGAGAAATACACACTCGATGGCAGCAAACATCCAACCAAGAATACTCACAGTGTAAAATTTGCAATCACTATAGAGGCAAAAATTCAAGCTGACGCGGATAAGATAATATCCGATGTAAAAAATAAAATTAATCCCGCGGAAATCGGTGTAGCAGTAGATAGTATGAGGAAAACAAAAATTGGTAAAGTATTGATATTATGCCCCTCAATTAAGGATGCTAGCCTCCTGACGAGTGTATTAAATGAGAAGTTCAATGGGATCTACAGCGCTACGCAGTTGAAAAAGAGAAATCCGAAGCTAATTGTAGGAGGTGTTCTTAGTGATTATGATGAAAAGTGCTTCAATGTTGACATCTGTGCTCAAAATTCTACACTTCAGTGTCTCATTGACGCTGGTGAGAGGATTAATCTAGTTAAGGTAATAAAAAGAAAAAATGACAACAGAGCAGTTGAACTACTGGTGGAGGCCACCTCCAAAATAAGAAAGAAAATAATGGAAAGCTGCAAAATCAACCTAGGATATCAGCGTGTTGCGGTTAGGGACGCGAATCTGCTTGTACAATGTTACCACTGTTTAAGAGTGGGTCACTCTTCTTCGGATTGCATGAACAGGAGTAAGGAACCCATCTGCTCCCACTGCAGTGGTGATCATAAATTCAAGGATTGTCTGAATTTGAACCAGCCTCCCGTTTGCAGCAATTGCGTCTATGGAAACAACAAATACAAAAGAAAAAACAACTGCTCTCATAGTGCTATGGACAAAGAAACATGCTCGTACCTTGGTTTCATGCTAGAGAGAGCAAGACAAAATGTAGACTATTGACTAGACCAGTGCGTGTTAATCAGTGTCTCCGTCATAATTACTTTTAAATTTTATATATTTTTTTTTGTTTTTGAGCCACGTGAGGCACCCTGTATTTGTAAAATAATATTTTGCGTCGAAAGTATATACGTATCTATGAATGTCCGTCCTGGGAGTCACAGTTTGTGTCGCTGTGTATCCGAGTTACTGTCACTACTTCTATCTGTATTTGACAGCCGATGTATGATTTTTTACTATGCTCAGGTGAATAACTATTGTGGCCCAATTGTGATAACTGATACATTTTTTGACATAAAACTTATACATTTTTCGACACATAGAACCTATTCATTTATGAAGTTTAATATTTTATTAGAATGTCATTATGAATTTCCAACGAATGGGTTCATCAAGTACGATAATATTATGTACGCGCATCAAGAGGGTAGGATTGAATGCACCTCGTTGAGTAGATGCACTAAATTAAATAAGTATCTGTTTTCAACCAATAACAGTGAACCTTTCGGTGAGTTTACTCCACTTAATATGACAGTCTTTATACGACTTGTGTATCGATGTATCGACTATTTATGTACCTATGTGTCGACTAAATATTGTGATTATGATGTATATTCAGTGTGTTTTGTCTATATAATTATCACCTTTAGCCAAGTATTCTTTACTACTTATAATAGGAGCACTGTGATAAATCGATTTAATCAAAGAAATCTGATTTCCATTATTCACATTGCGTTGAACTGTTATCCTTCTGCGGGAGTATCTCTCCTTTCTTACTATCTAATTTATAATGTCAAAAAATATTTATTTCAAATGCCAAAATGTTAGATGATGACCTGTTATGGGATATTGATAGAAGTTTTAATGTAAAGGAGATCAAATGTAATACGATCAACGATTGTAATCATGAATTTAAATTAGAAAGTAACACGAATGGCGCACTCATAGTTTTACAACAGAATATAAGAAGTATGAGAAGGAATTTTGATCAATTTTTGGTACATTTAAACTTTCTGCTCGTTAAACCTGATGTTATAATATTGACTGAGGCTCACTTACGAAACGATAACTGTACATATAATATACCGAATTACCACTATTATTGCACAGAACATATAATAAACAAATGCAGTGGTGTAGTAGTATTTGTGACAAACAAATTTTCAGTTAATACTTTGGAATTGACTAATGTAAATGGAACGAATTGTCTGCTTATACAATTTGATATAGGTCAAAATAACTTCAATATATATGCCATATACCGGACACATGAATCAAACACATCAATTTTCTGTGAAAACCTTCATGATATTTTGTCTCAAAATAAATGTAAAAATGTCTTAGTGGCGGGAGATATTAATATTAACGTATCTCAAAACAATAAACATAGGGAAAGAGATGAATATATTGATACTCTTAGTTCTCTAAATTATAAACTTTGTACCACATTATATACGAGGGAGGTGGAAGGACAGACTTCCTCTTGTTTAGACCATTTCTGGACTAACACCTCTCTCAGTAAACTTTCTAACGTAAAAACATTAATATGGGAAAATAGTATTACTGACCACCACGCTACTATATATATACAAAGCCACTGTTCAAAAAATACAAACGACAGAAACAATATGCCAGTCATCAAGAAACGTATAGATTTTAATGTACTCAGGTCCACTCTTGCAAATGAAACCTGGAATACAGTCTATAACTCATGGAACGCCGACGAATGTGCACGAAATTTTCATGAAACACTCGACTCACACATCTCCCAAGCAAATTGTTTGGAGGGGGTAACTTCTAAGAAGTCCAAATATAGAATCATTAAACCTTGGATTACATCCGGCATGATTGTCTCGATAAGACACAAAGAAAAATTATATAAACTTATGAAAAGATTCCCTTATGATCATAGACTTAAACATAAATTTAATGGATATAAAAATTCTCTTACGGTACTAATAAAAAAATCAAAAAATTTGTATTATTCAAAAAAAATAACTCAATACAATAGTATGAATAACCCCAAAAAGGTATGGTGTACTATAAATGAATTTATAAATAAAAAACGTAGACGACTTGATATCCACGAAATTCTACAAAATGACATAATAAGGAACGCCCAGGAGTCTCCTGTGGAAGTTGCTAATATTTTTAACAATTATTTTGCGAAAGTAGGAGAGAAATTGGCGAATACAATCAGCTCACAACAGGGGAGTGTAACCAATGAAAATCAATTATTAGTAGAAACTAAACTTAGTAACTTTCAATGTATAAATGAGGAAGCAATAGTCAAAATCATTGGTGGTATGAAGGGTGGATCCTCTCCTGGTTTTGATTGTGTTACAGTGGAAATTCTCAAACAAAACTTAGAAAGTATAAAGTCACCATTAACCCATATAATCAACGTTAGCTTAAATAATGGTGTCTTTCCGGATATTTACAAAAATACTCATGTAGTTCCAATATTTAAATCAGGTGATCCAAAACAAGTAGGTAACTACAGACCCATCTCCCTGACCTCTAACATTGCAAAAATATATGAGAAAGTTGTAAAGATACAATTGACAAGTTTTCTAAATTCAAACAATATAATCCATAGTGGGCAATTTGGCTTTAGAGAGCATATGGGCACAGAAGACGCTCTGGCTAGAGTGTCTTCTGATATTTATAAAATATTGGACTCGGGTAAGAAATGTCTGGGTATATTTGTGGATTTACGTAAGGCATTTGACAGTCTGAGCCACGCTAAGTTAGTAGAAAAAATTAAAGTCGTTGGGATACACGGAGCAGCGAAAAAATGGATCGAAAGCTATCTCCTGAATAGACGTCAGCGTGTAAAGATAGGGAACCACCTCAGCAACTGTGAAACCCCCACTTACGGAGTACCTCAGGGTACGGTTCTGGGACCAATACTTTTTATCCTATACGTAAACCAATTATTTGAGATTGGTCTTAAATCAGAGATACTTGCGTACGCTGATGACACCGTCCTACTTGTGGAAGGCAACTCCTGGTCTCAAGTGTCTGAAATAGCTAGCTCGGATATTTCTCTGTTAAAAAAGTGGTTTGATTATAATTTACTATCCCTTAATGTGGACAAGACCGTCTTTGTCCCATTTGCCCATCAATATAAATCAATACCATCAGATATTAAAATAATTATACATAGCGACCAATGTTCGATCTGCTCAGCTGGTTCGTCTGACTTGTGTGGCGACTGTAGGATCCTCTCTAGAGCTGATCAAGTAAAATACCTGGGAGTGATTGTGGATTGTCTTGTTAAGTGGAGGGAACACGTAAGCTGTGTCACTGACCGTGTCAGAAAAATGTACTATATTTTCTATAATCTTCGTGACATATTAGATAAAAAAACAATAACTTCTGTTTACTACGCGTTGGTGCACTCAATCCTACGTTACGGAATTGTAGCATGGGGAGGAGCTTATGTAACCACCTTAAACCAATTGTATGTGGTCCAGAGGAGCATCTTGAAGATAATCCTCAGTAGACCACGCGACTATAGCACTAACCTGCTGTACAATGAATTGCCTGTTCCTCCGGTGCAGAGTATATACAGGAAGGTTGCTGTCTGTCAGATGGTCAAAGAACTAATTGCTAATATAGATAACGAACGATATATAACTCCAAGGCTACAAATCGAGGGTTGCTTAAGACTCCCGATGAGACGTACAAAGTTGGGTCAGAGCCACTATTCATTCCTAGGCGTAAAATGGTACAATGAGCTAGAAAGGAAACAAAAATTGAAACCTTCTGACTCACTGTTAGCCTTCAAGAAAAGGTTTAGATAGCTTTTCGTCTCATTGTGCCATATTAAATATTCTTGAATGATTGAGTGCATTGTATAGGCATTGTTGTGTATCGTTAACTGTACTATTTTTGTATGTGTATGTGTGTGTATGTGTATATATGTATGTGTGTGTGTGTGTGTATGTATGTGTGTGTATTTATATGTGTGTGTATGTATGTATGTGTGTGTGTATATATGTATATGTGTGTATATGTATATGTGTGTGTATATACATGTATATATGTATGTGTGTATTTTTTTTTTTCTCTCTTCATATCAAATATATATATATTTTTCTTTTTTTTTTTTTTCTCTTTTTTGTTGTTTTTGTGATTTTTGTGGTGTTATCTTCTGTACTCCTCCCCGAAGCACAAGGTTTTCTTATTTTCGGGGAGAATTCCTAATTGATGTTATTTTTTTTTTCCTATTTTTTGTTTATACTGTTATTATTGTATTTGTTGTTTGTGTTTTTATTTTTAATAAATATATTATTATATTATATTATATTAAGTATCTAGAGGGTTCTTTCTAAGCATTATTTTGTCGCTCACTTAGCGTTCTGAGGTGGGGTTGATTACATTCCTCATATTATGTATGTAGAGCAGGTAGTGGTAGTAGTAACAAAAATTAATTTTATCACATATTTTATATTTATTTATTTATGCAATGCTGTTAAACAAACATATGTACAACAATACAATACAATTCAACAACGGTAAATTCAATTTTTGTCTATTAAAATGCACCTCAGACAGAAAATGTGGTAATTCAGAGTTATTAATTATTCTCTTGAGAAAAATTATATATATGTAGGTAGGTACCTACTGTTAAAAGATCAATAACTCAGAAATAAAAGCATATTTCTAAAATAAGATAAAATAAAAAACATGTGATTTTAATTAATATACAAAATTCTAATTAGATATTTTGAAAATGATTGTAGGTACTTAATATATTTATAGCGGTATTAAATTTAAATTTCTCTCCATAAAATTTCCAAATGATTATTATTTTCCTTTGATCATCAAATGAATTTCACACACACTTTATTTTACACAATAAATTATAATAGGAATATTAATTGACATCAAAATTAATTTTTCAAACACATGGTTCGATGGCAGAGCAGGCTAGTAATCCAGTGGTTGCGAGTTCGAATCCTACCTCGACCGATATCGTTCACCTATAGCACAAGCATTTATCCTTATTGTAAGAAACGTAGGAAGATGTATATGCACTATAGGTAGGTATAGCACATATACATCTGTTATTTAATATGTATCCATATGTAGGTAGTGTGATGACTCTATTTGGTTCGATTTATTATTTGTTTTCTTATATGGTGCATATAATCTGTGTTTATATAATTTGTCGGGCTTGGCGTTCGCATGTTGATAGAGGTACTTATCTATATATGTATATATATATGTGTAGATATGTTCTCGGTGATGGCTTAGCACTGAGTGGGGGAAGGTTTTTTGTTTGTCTCTGGAACTATGAGACGGGGTGGAGAAGGGAGTTTGTTTTTTAATGAGTCTCTAGCCGCGAACAGAGACGGTCGATTTTTCAAAGGGAATCGGGAATTAGTTGTTGGATAGGGGGGTCTTATTTTGAAAGGATTTAAATGCACTCGTTAAGATAGCGTTTGGGGGGGGGAGAGAGGGGGGCGGTCAATTGCTCGCGACACGCGAAAGAGTTTGTTTAAAAAAAAATAATATTATTTGATTGTGTATTTATATCGTGAAGTAAAGTGATATTTTCCTTTTTATTCTCTATTAACAATAATCAGTAACTTATTCGCTATCGTAAATTAAATTCAGTGCAGTACGAGAAGAATTACACTGGAGATCGATGAGTCCTTTTTTTTATTATTTACTAACAATTTAATTATTTTCTTTTGACGTAATAAGATGAGAATACATGAAAAATTGAATATAAATTAGAAAAATGCAATCATTTTTAACTATTCTTGAATTTTCCTTCACATACATTCTGAATGAACATAATCTTATTTTAAAACATTATAACCTATTTGAGAAATTTCTATATTTTATTAATTTTATATTTGAAGTATTGTGTTTTTATAACTGACAGAGTGAAATGAAGTAAACTTGTATAATCCTAATTCCATAAAAATTGTTTGCATGTAGAATTTAGTGATTCATAAATTATTTCTTTATTTAAATTACTAATGGCATTATAATTCTAACAAAACTCAATAATTCCTTTCCCATAAATGCATGTTAAGTTGATAAGTTATCCTATCTCGTAGAAAATTAATAAGTATTATTTCCTGTCCTTAATTCCAGTATTTTATTTATCGACAATAGTAAGTAAAATACTTCTTTAATCAAATATAATACTAAAATCGGTAATACCTTTGTCCTAATTACCTTAAAAACCTGATTTGGTCTCAGGTCCAATTGGTCGATTATATCCTTTATGTGGTTAATGGTTAGAGACTCTCGCTAGACTAAGAGGTCCCAGATGATACCTTGGATATTATCATATCTAGAATTATTGATTTTAATATACAGTACTGCATGGTGTTACAGGTAGTCTAATTAATCGTAGTTTAGTGCACTCAGACCTGAGAGTAGCTAAAATTGGTTGCTCAGGATGAGTTTTTGGCGATGTATTCGGGGCCAGAGACTGCATGAAGCATGAAAAATTAGCATGATCTTCTTGAAAATCTGAATTTCCCTAACCTTAAAATGTCAGATGAAGTATGGAAATCGAGTGAAAACCCAATACATCATTAGTCCATTTTGTAGGAGCCTTAAAATGTCACTTAGAAATTGCTAATGGAAATCAAAGTATCACCCTATGTGTCTTGAAATAACCATTTTATCTAAAGTAATCAAAATATTCATGTTTCCATCTGTTACTGTAGAAGGAAAATTCGTGTCCTGAAAACTAACATTATAAAGATATATTGGACATCTAACAAAATTTGATATAAACTATTTACGTCACACTCATGGAAAGATCGTCGATTGCATATAAATATTGTCTTTTGTTATATAATGTATTTTGGTATTGTTTTGATATGTTTTCATTACAGCAGGATATACGAAAAGGTAGGAAAATCGAAGTTAGTTATTTACTAACCTCCATGAATGTGAAAAAGCGTTAAGAAGCATATATCGTGTTTTCTATTGAATTTTATTTATGTTTTTTTATGAGAATCATATGAATTTGTTTTATGATAATTTTTCGTCATCCTAATAATTCTGTAGGTATATTAATATACATATATCGATCAAATTGAGTAACAATTAAGTTACATAATTTGGGTTGAGAATCGAAGTTTTATCATTACATTATACGAATTTAATAATTCTGTAGTTATAATTCTGTATATAAAGATTAATTATCTTTCAACAGTCGTGGAGTCTATTAATCTATTAATTATTAATATAATATATATAAATTTTATTATAAATATTCGTCTGTTTATAACTCGTAAATAAAACACAACGTAGAGGGTCCTTTTTAACGTGAATAATAATAATAATCACTAGACGATCATTGGCCAAAATCCGTTGAAAAACATATAAAATTAGCGAAATAAGATAGAAGAATACGATGTTCTTTCATGATAGAATCATTCAATAAAGAATATTCAAATAGATGTAATAAATTCTAGATTTACCTTACAGGTAGAGGATAAACTAGTTAGGGAAATTAGCTATAGTACTAGGAAATAGACGTTAGATTTTAATAGGTAGTTTCGCTAGCTAGTTTAGGGGGTTATGGATCCACAGAAAAATAGTTTAGGACGATATTTAGTTCAGGTTAGGGTGGAGCCCATCACAGTAGGTATAGTTCAAGATATGGACCTATCGACGAATTGTTGGTACCTGTATTATCTTGGAGGGACCATATAACAAATGATGAGGTTCTTAGCAAAATTAAAGAAACCTGGAACATGTTTAACATGCATCATATCAAAAAGACGTGCAAATTGTACAGACAATGTGTTGCGACACGAGGATCTCCTACACATCATCTTGGTGGGAACTACTGGCAGAAGGCGTCACTATCGAAAGTATCTATAAAATGTGTGTCATGTAACACATGAGATTCAACTAGAGGTCAGTCTATTTTTCCGACCCAGAATATGAAAACAGCATTATGTATGAGGGTAGATTAAGTAGGTATCAAACTATTGAGTGAGATATGGTGTAATGATTACTGCCTTACAAATCGTATGAAACGATGTCGTCACTAAATTCAATTTTTATAAAAATTGCTATAAAAAGGTTGAGATGAACGTCTATATTTACCATATTTTTTATGGGAAATTAAATTTTCTAGTTGGGGTGGTTTGAATTTTTTCGATATTTTTATAAACTTTGAAAATATAGGCAGTAAAACATATAAATTTATCAAAAAGATTTTTTTTTATAAATAAAAAATGTTTGAGAAACTCTGGAACTTTAAAAAAAACAGTTTTTTTTTGTATTTGTGTATATTCATACCAATCTTGAGCGTTCTAGCTTTTATTGTTTTTGAGATACAAAATTGATAACCCCTGACAAAATTCAAAAATTGATAACCCCTGACTGAAACAAAAATTCAAATTTCTGAGTATAAAAATTTTGTAGGCCTATAATTATCTATAAATATTTTGAAATTTTGGGCTCTTTGAATTGAGCGGATCAAAAGTTATAAGGGGGGGGGACAGACACAAAAAACACACAAAATGTTCTACGTCAAATTCTGAATTCATCCTTATATTATAAAAAACATACATACCTATATGCTACGAAGCTTGCAAAAAGCATGCAAAAAGACCACTACACCATACAAAGTGTTCCTTTATAAACGCGTCTTGGCTTAATACTGTCGATTCATAAATAGAACTAAATTTTCTTGAAGGAATCGACAGTTGGATGGCGATGGAACCGTCTGCTCAATAAATATAGAAGTACATATATGCTCTAAAGAAGTAATATTGAAGGTGAGTAAAGTGGTGAAGGTAAGGTGAGGTGAGGGGTAGTGAGTGAGTGAGAGAAAGATGAGTGTGAATGTGGAGTATCAATTGGACTGTCACTTGACATAGCGATTTGTGTAGTCAATTTGGTGAAAAACACTCGAGCAATTCCGTCAGAAGGTGAAACTTTCCTCTCCCTAAGCTAACTTGACACTGTAATGAGCAAACACACAAATACACAAGTAGGTACCTACATGAACAAACATTTATTGATATAAAATGTCGCTGCTTACCCTACTTTGTGGAATATAACGTAATGTATTTTTGAGAGTTTGTTAAATTTTACATGTGTAGGTACCTATGTATGTACGTTACTGATTACGTTATTGATTATTACTACGTTATTGCCCACCGCCGCGTCGTGGCACAGTTGGTAAGCCGTTTGGTTTCTGTGCGGATGTCCTGTGTTCGATTCCCAGCAAGGAGAAGTTTATTTAAATTTATTTCTCACGCAAATATTGCTTTTCTAGGCTGTTATGACTGGTTCGTTGGAAGAAATTGCCATACCGCAAAAACTCGCCACTTGCGCAGGGTGCAAGAAAGTGTTCATTTTTATAACGTTATTGATTCTGCTTTCCCATATCTACATACACTATAACATTATGACAACTGTACCTATACATAATATATTATGTAATTGTACGAGATTATACACATATGTATAAAACGATTAAGTATTTAGGTACATATATTTGTGAACATGAAATAGACAAAAAATATTATAATAAGTATTTTCATTAATATTGAAACATATAATCATAAATGGTTTCTGTGTTCAACTCTCAGTAAAAGAGAAGTTAATACATATACATAAACAGTTCTCCCATATCATTGTTTCTTCTTTCTGGAAACATTTTACAATCAAATTGTTGATTTGACAACTTGTTTGGCAGATAACATCGTTTTTCTATAGAGAAAAACGACTAATGTGTATTGTTTTCGGATTTATTTGTCGGAAAAAACACTTTGTTCATTAAGATTTAGAGAACAATTATCTAGGATGTGTTGAAATGTAAGGAAAACTACAATATGTCAACCAAAACATCAAAGGCGCGATATTCCATGACTCACTTATTGCTCGGACTACTCCATCTAGTATACAAAACAAAACAATATGATTTAACCAATTTTTTCAATAAATTGAAACATTTGCCTATGCAACTATTTAAAATTAATGTCGCGTCGGTAAATAGTTGTAGGTATGTAACACATAAGATCCAACTTATGAATTTTATAAATAAAAATAAATAACCGTACCACAGTACTACCGTGAAATACAAATTATTGATTATTTTTAAGATATATTGTTGTCTATATAAAACATGTAAGTATTTCAGGTTTGGAAAATGTGGAGTTCAGTCCTTTTTTTCTACCCCATATACATACATAAGCAGCTTGATAATATATATGTGTGAATGGAATTGAGAGTCTCCGTAGATTTACTGTGTGGCTCATGAACTTGATGACTTTATAATGTAGGTATTGTTGCAATCATATCGACTGCCCTTTCTCTTATAATGTGGGACGATTGTACTTAGCCTCCAAGAGAATTACGAATTCACTTATTCAATGTACCTTCCTACTTTGGTGGCTACAAATAGAATTTCATTATCTTGGCTGAGGAAGGAAATAGATAAGTACGACAGAGTCAGGGTAAGTAGAGGTAGAGGTAAAGGAAAGGAAGTGGAAAGTGGAAAAGGAACGAAATAAGGATATTGGTGATAGGCCGCTATAACCGGTGTTTTTTACTACAGTTTTATATGAAATAAAGAAGATCTCGGAGTGTTAAAGGAATTGGAGACGATCAATATCTATTTATTTATATTTCTAGGAATGTACCTACAACATATACATAACATAATATGTAGATACTTCACACATAACGATATTGAAACTTAGTAACAACTGTCAATGTATGTATGTATGTATCATTATGTATGTATGTATGTCAGGAACTAGTAATCTTATGTAAAAAATCTGGATGGAATAATCCTTATGTTTGCTTTTTATGTAAATATAAAATGAAATAACATATTTGATAATTTTAATTTTAATTATGTTTCGTGCAAAACACATAGATAGAAAAATGTTGAACGAAACCTACTTTCATTACCAACGATTGGATAATGAAAACAAAAACAAACCAAAATTAGCAAACAACAATGCTAAGATTATCAAACTAGTTGCATGTAGTACATACGTAGGTACAAGAGATCCAACTGTAGGTACATATAGTTGAAGAATGCGTACCAAATTACTCAAAATTCCACTCTCTAGTATATACATGAGTATATGTATGTGTCACCATAATGGTTGCAACACCTTCTGCGTTGATCCTTAAGTAAGTTAGAATCCCATGTTATGATTCTAGAATATTATAATCCTCTCTGTACTATTCCCTGTATGTTTCAGGTGTGTTCCAATAATTTTGTTTTTTCTCATTTTTCGTAAATTGTATGTTAAGCTTTTAAAATTATTTGATATGATGTCCTATTATTATGTACTGTAGTCTACATTTACTTGTTTTTTTTTCATTGTCTTTAATATCATTATGCTCTACTGTACTGTTGGATATCCAAAAAATAAATAAACACAAATTATTGAATATGTTAAGATATTTTGTCTATACAAAACATGTAGGTGCGTATGAAGGCAGTCAACACATAAATTATCATAAAATCGGTATCATAAATAAAATATTTTCGTACAAATAAATGTTTAAACTTAAAAAAAAAATAATTTGTGTTTTTTATATTTCTATATACACTGAAAAAAATGTCGATTTGGTGTAATCTAAAAATATCATGACGTAAGTATAAAATAGGTGCGGTCACCTAAAATAATGAAATAATCATTTAATATTACGCTTTCATTGAAAAATGTGTAAGATGGAATCGAATTATTTGAGTAAATAACGAAGAATTATGATGCTCATCATCTTAAAAATTGATCACATTAAATAATAGTCCACTGTCCTATAAATTTACGTGATATTCATAAATAAGATTATAGTCATAAAAAACAGTGACGAGTCACCGTATTTATAAAGATTTCACAGTTTATTATGAAGAAGTGTCACTGAAAATACGATGAAGTCCCCTAATTTAGTGTGATAAAAATATGTGAAACTTTTTAGGTATGGAACATTAATTTATACTAAAGTCATATTATTTAATGTGAAACATACTAAATACGATTACAGAATCGTCTTATTTTCAGAGTAAGCATCAAATTTTAATATTAAATCATACTATTTTGAGTGAATTCTACTATAATACGATAAAAGAATCTCATGTAAGAGGAATCATATCATTTTGTGT
This sequence comes from Molanna angustata, assembly GCA_963576475.1. Classification (NCBI taxonomy): domain Eukaryota; kingdom Metazoa; phylum Arthropoda; class Insecta; order Trichoptera; family Molannidae; genus Molanna; species Molanna angustata. Next base: position 27,317,976 of record OY754987.1, read on the forward strand.
GCTTCCTGCAAAAATATGATGACAGTGCACCACACAATATTCTCATTTGCTCATCGTTCATTCAATCAGTCATTCATTTGTTCGGCATGGTGCAAAGTGGTTGTCGACTCGGTCTCGCAGTCTCGCTACAAAACTTCAGTGAGATTGTGTTTTATTTTTAGGAGGCGTTTATACTGTGGAAATTCATTTTAAAAAAATATTAAAATAACATGATTCTAGAGTTTTTGTGTGTACATAGTGGAAATCCATTTTAAATGAATGAATAAGTTACTTTGTGTTTTTGCGCAGTGTTGTTGTCGCAGTGACATTTTCAAGGTTCAAACGAAACGAAAAACCAAAGTTTCGTTTGGACCTTGAAAATGCCAAGTCACCTTGGCGAAAACGTTCGGTCGTTAATATAAAAAATATTGTGGAAAAATACAAAATTATCTATTTATTCAATTAAAATAACAATATAACTTTGTTAACTTCCGCTTACTTATTTTTATTCCACAACTAGTTTCAAGAACTACCGTTCTCTTTTTCAGTTTAAACCCACCTGAAGAAGAGAATGGTAGTTCTTGAAACTTGTTGTGGAATAAAAATAAATAAGTGGAAATAAATAAAGTTATATTGTTATTTTAATATTTTTTTATAATAGGACGTCACTGGATATATGAGGATGGCATCGAAAAATAGTAGGAACAATTAAATGACGTCACTGTAGATAATAGAACGTTACCGAAAACTAATAGGAAATATAATAAGACATTACAAGAGATATGAGGAAGTCATCTATAATAATAGGACGTCACTGTAGATAAGAGAACGTCACCGAAAAATAGTAGGAAATATAATAAGACATCACAAGAGATATGAGGAAGTCATATATAATAATAGGACGTCACTGCAGATAAAAGAACGTCACCGAAAAATAGTAGGAAATATAATAAGACGTCATAGGAGATATGATGAAAGCAAACATAAATAGTAGGAAACATAATCATATATTATATGCCGTTATCATCATAAATCGTATTATCATCTTAATTTTGATGATATCACTATGCTCCGTACTTATGGTGAATTCACCATACTTTAAGCTAAATTCACGTTATTTATGAATATCAGTTTTCTCAGTGTAGGTATTCATACCAATTTTCAACGTGAGATATATGAAAAAATAAAACAAAAATCAAAAGTTGACAACCCCTGACTGAAATATTAATTTGAAATTCAGAGTTATGCTATCTTAAATTTATTGTACTTTCTTAAATGTTATTTTCTGTGTATTGAGCGGATCAAAAGTTATAAGGGGGAGGGGGAACCCAGACACACACAATCACATTAAATTCAATGTTCTTCTCAAATTCTCTATTAAATCCATGCAAGGAATATAGTTCCCTGAAAAGTAATGTAAAAATAAAATATATGCTGTGAAGCTTTAAAGCTGGTGTTTTTTTTACTTCAAAGTTGGAAAAACCATGCAAAAACTCTATTAGGCACTGCATACAATTCTCTCATACGGGACTAGTATTAATAGTGTTGATTCCTTAAGATAAATAAATTCTCTTGAACGAATCGACAGTTGGATAACAACTTAGTATATAAATATTAGATTCATTTTTATTTATGTATTTATAGGTAGGTACCTTTGTACATGCTATGTTATAGACGAGTAGGTATCTACTTATTTAAATTGTATAAAAAGTATATATAAAAAATGAAGATATAATGAAATATTTCAAGATAATATTAGTTAGGTACAGAAAAAGATAGTGAAAATAGTGGAAATGGTGAAACATTACAAATAAATAAAGGCAAATTATTTAACGAACGAATAGAAGTACCTACCTACCTACAAAATATTTGACATTATATTATCAATAGAAGTACCTACCTACATAATATATGAAATTATATTATCAATAGAAGTACCTACATAATATATGACATTATATTATCAATAGAAGTACCTACCTACCTACATAATATATGACATTATATTATCAATAGAAGTACCTACCTACATAATATATGAAATTATATTATCAATAGAAGTACCTACATAATATATGACATTATATTATCAATAGAAGTACCTACATAATATATGACATTATATTATCAATAGAAGTACCTACCTACCTACATAATATATGACATTATATTATCAATAGAAGTACCTACCTACCTACAAAATATATGACATTATATTATCAATAGAAGTACCTACCTACATAATATATGAAATTATATTATCAATAGAAGTACCTACATAATATATGACATTATATTATCAATAGAAGTACCTACCTACCTACATAATATATGACATTATATTATCAATAGAAGTACCTACCTACATAATATATGAAATTATATTATCAATAGAAGTACCTACATAATATATGACATTATATTATCAATAGAAGTACCTACATAATATATGACATTATAATATCAATAGAAGTACCTACCTACCTACATAATATATGACATTATATTATCAATAGAAGTACCTACCTACCTACAAAATATATGACATTATATTATCAATAGAAGTACCTACCTACATAATATATGAAATTATATTATCAATAGAAGTACCTACATAATATATGACATTATATTATCAATAGAAGTACCTACCTACCTACATAATATATGACATTATATTATCAATAGAAGTACCTACCTACCTACAAAATATATGACATTATATTATCAATAGAAGTACCTACCTACATAATATATGAAATTATATTATCAATAGAAGTACCTACATAATATATGACATTATATTATCAATAGAAGTACCTACCTACCTACATAATATATGACATTATATTATCAATGTAGGAATGTTCCTTATACTAGATAAGTCTTGGAAAGAAGCACAAAAAGATCTTATGCAAAACTAGTTGCATGAAACACATGAGATACAACTGTCGATAGCGATAGTATGTATAGTTGAAGAATAAGAATCAAACTATAAACCCATAAATCCAAATTATTGAAAATTTTAACACAATCATGTGGGTATGTATGTATGTCAAGATAGGACAGAATGGAGGTCAGTCCTCTTTTCCTACCCGAAATATGAAAACACCATGATGGTTCTGTATGTAGGTATGTGTGGAGATCAAACTATTAAGTCTTCTTACATATTGTGTATAGACGACTGCCATACAAATCGTATGAAGCGATGTCGTCACTAAATTCAATTTTTATAAAAATTGTTAAAAAAAATTGAGATGTACTTCTACAATATTAATATTTTTTTATAGAAAATAAAATTATCTAGTTGGGGTGTTTCGGCTTTTTTCGATATTTTTTAAAAAATTGAAAATTTAGGCAGTAAAACTCAATCATAAAGAAATATTTTTCTTAAAAAAAAATGTTTGAAAAACTTTTTGAGAAAATTTGAGATTTTGTATTTGTCTATGTTTATTCCAATTTTCAGCGTTCTAGCTTTAATGGTTTCTAAGATATATGGAAAAATAAACCATAAATTCAAAAGTTGATAACCCCTAACTGAAACAAACATTCACAATTCTGAGTATAAAAGTTTTGTAGACCTTTAATTGTTTATATATTCTGAAATTTTGGGCCCTGTAAATTGAGCGGATCAAAAGTTATTAGGGACGGATGGACAGACACACACACACACACACACACACACAGACACACTAAATGTTCTACTCCGAATTCTGAGTAAATCCGTATATGAAACATATATGCTGCGAAGCCTCTAAATGACTTCAAAGTTGGAAAAGCCGTGAATACAATTCTCGCGTATCCTGGCTTAAAACATTGTTGATATCTTAAGAAAACAAAGTTCTCTTGAACAAATCGACAGTTGGAAAATATCCATTTCATTTTATATTTTTTATAACTGTTATCAAACAAATACAATTCTTATTATATTATACAAGCAATTGGCTCCGCATCGCCCGTATTTTCCAAAATAAAAATTTATTTATTATCAAAATTTCTAAAAAGAAGAGAATTTCTAAATATTAATTAATAATGGCAATAATATTTCCATTTAAAAACGAAAACACCTAAACAACCCATTCACAGAAGTAAGAAAAGTAATTCTGAAAAAAAAATAAGGACTACTTTATCTAAGTTTCAAAAACGATATAATAACGAAATAAATAATAAAATTCATAATTCAAGTTCAGAAATACACACATTTTTACCATTTTATTGAATATACATATTTTTAGCTAGAAACATGCATTTATTTTATTTTATTTATAGTTCTTGAATAAAACACCACTATCTATTAATATTACAATCATTAAATTACCACAAGTTCTTGGAAAAAACACAATTATCTACTGATGTTACAATTAATTATTTTAAAATATCTTTGAAATAATTATTTTTAACATCAGATATGTATGTACATAGGTCGATACTTAATTCTCTCAGGATTATTATTTAATATATACCGCAGTTCCCTACAATGAGGTACATTAATTTATAAAATATTTCAAAGCTAAACTTTTAATGAAGACTGATGAAAAAATCACGAAGTTATTCTTTCGGAAGAATTTACTTCAAAGATATATTCGACATCATTTGTGGATTAATTTACTATTAGATACTTTCGGACTTTGTTGCTTCAACTTAAAATATTTTGGATGAAATTAGACATTTTATATATAAAATAATTATATACATTATCGTTCGTATAAAAAACGACATAAATGTGTGTCAAGATAGAAAAATTGAGGCGCTCAATTTTCTCTGCCTAATATCATGAGGGACATGACGTGATGGTATGTGTATATGTAGTAATATTATTTTATTTTTCATTTTATTATATGTAGCTTCTCGGGCAATTAACAGGTGCTATCTCAAATAATTATTTCAACTTGGCTCATGAAGGTCTGTGTAAATGAGCTAACCCCTGTAATAACAAGAATTATAAATCTTTCTACAGTTGATACTTTAAATGTCCCGGAATACCTGAAATCTTCTATTATAACACCTATTATTAAGAAGGAAAATCTAAATCCGGAAGATACTGTAAACTACAGGCCGATCTCAAATCTACCAGTACTCTCAAAATTATTAGAACGAGCAGTGGTAAATCAGATGACGCAATATTTAAATAAAAATTATTTGTTTCCTAAAAAACAATCAGCGTACAGACAAAATCACTCAACAGAAACTATACTAATGCGAATTCTTTCTGATCTTATCACAAAAATTGAATCTGGAAACATTGCACTACTATCGGTTTTAGACATGAGTGCTGCTTTTGACACCGAAGCTCATGGCATTCTTCTTTTTATCCTGGAACATGAATATGGAATTTGTGGGAATATGTTTAAATGGATGAGCTCATATTTATCAGAAAGACGACAATCTGTCTTATTGCCAAATAAATCATCTTCTTGGGAGAAAATTAAATATGGGGTGCCACAGGGGTCAGTTTTGGGGCCCATTCTTTTCATTTTGTATATTAAAAAGCTTGATGATATAATAGAAAATGAAGGTTTTGATTCATAATATGCTTATGCTGACGATCGCCTCATTATGAAATTCTACACTGCCGAAAACAGGGATAGTCTTGTGAATGATACCGTTGGTTACATTGGATTGCTGCCTGGATGTCGCTCTACAAGCTAAACTTAAACCCAACGAAAACCGAGTTTATGTGGGTAGTTTCACCGCGACGACAGCATCTCATTGAAAATACTCCGATCAACATCAATGGAGAAGAACTTACACCATCAAATACCTTCAAATTTCTAGGCGCCCACCTGGACAACAAACTATCGCTGGACTTGCAAATCTCAAAAACTGTTAGCTCTTGTTTCTTTTTTTTATCTGAGGCAATTGAAAAGTATCCGCCGGAGCTTACCCAAAAACGAAGCTAAATGCATTTGTGGTGTCACGGCTGGATTACTGTAATGCATGCTATTTATGCGGGCTTGCCAAAGTATCAGCTTGATAGATTACAAATAGTTTTCAACGCAGCTGCGAGGTTGATATATGGAGCCGACAAAAGATGTCATATAACACCTCTTCTTAACGAACTGCACTGGTTGAGATGTCCAGAACGAGTGGACTATAAGGTATGCCTGATGGTGTTTATAGCTCTGAACGACTTGGCTCCATACTACATCCAGGAATTGTGCCAGAGGAATGTTCCGTCGGGTAGGCAGCTTACGCTGAGATCGTCTGAATCACAGAGTACCAACTCTTTAAAAGAATTGGACAGAGTCAATAAGGCGGCTTACTATGATCGCGATTTTAGTGTGAACGGGCCTTAAAAATGGAATAAATTGCCTCTTGACATACGTGGAGCTCAGAGCATTGACACTTTCGGTAAACTTCTTAAGACCGCCTTGTTTCGTAGAGCCAACAAATAAGCTACAGCGCCCTTGGAGTGATCTTGTATCACTAAACGGCGCTTTATAAATTTTTATTATTATTATTATTTATCACGCACCCAATAACAAGTTGCCACATTCCGGAGACTTACGATATTTATCGTCTCACAGATCCAGACTGAAAACACAATTTTTAAGGTGCATGATAATCTAAAAGTTTTAATAAAGTTTGATCATATAAATTTAATAGGTCTGATGCATTACGATTTTCTTCAACTTTTTGACACAGCGGAGATAGCTTTATGTCATTAGTAAACTGATTTATATTGAAATGTTTCCATACTCTTGCTGTTTTTGTTTGGTAATGTGGTTTCGGCTTATTTATCTTTATGTTTGTTGTTACAAGGCGATGATCTGAGAGTCCTATATCTATGACCTTAGTTGAGAGTTCACTATCGCAGTTTCTTGATATTATTACATCAAGTAGACCTCCTCCATCATGAGTTGGTTCTTTGATATACTGCGTACAGTCAAAGTCATTGAGTAAATTTTTAAATTGAATTAATTTTTAAATTGTATGTATTTTTGGAGATTAGTATCAAACTATTAAGTCTTCTTAGATAATGCGTGTAGGATACTGCCATACAAATTATATGTACGAAGCAATGTCGTCACTAAATTCAATTTTTATAAAAATTGTTAAAAAAATTGAGATGTGCTTATACAATATTAATATTTTTTATAGAAAATTAAAGTTTCTAGTTGGCGTGTTTCGGATTTTTTCGATATTTAAAAAAAATGGAAATATAGGCCGTTAAACTCGTAAATTTATCGTAAAAAAAATTTTTTTCTTTATAAAAAATGTTTGAGAAACCCTGGAATTTATTTAAAAAAATATTTGAGATTTTGTATTTGTCTATGTTTGTTCCAATTTTCAGCGTTCTAGCTTTTATGGTTTCTGAAATACATGGAAAAATAAACCAAAAATTCAAAAGTTGATAACACCTGACTGAAACAAAAATTCACCATTCTGAGTATAAAAGTTTTGTAGGCCTATAACTTTTATATATTTTGAATTTTAGGATCTGTAAATTGAGCGGATCAAAAGTTATAAGGGGGGGACAGACAGACACACACACACACACAGACACATAAAATGTTCTACTTCGAATTCTGAGTAAATCCATGTATTGGAACATATATGCTGCGCGGCCTCTAGTTGGTGTTATTAGCATGCAAAAAGTCCACTACGCCATACTAAATTTCAAAAGTTGATAGCCCCTGATTGAAACAAAAATTCACGATTCTGAGTATAAAAGTTTTGTAGGCCTGTAACTGTTTATATATTCTGAAATTTTGGGCTCTGTAAATTGAGCGGATCAAAAGTTATAAGGGGGGGGGGACAGACACACATACACACACAGACACACACATACAGACACTCACACAGACACACAAAACTCACATAAATGTTCTTCTCCGACTTCAGAGTAAATCCATGTACGGGAACATATATGCTGCGAGGCCTCTAGTTGGTGTTATTAGCATGGAAAAAGTCCACTACGTCATACAAAATGTTCCTTCGTACACGCATCTTGGCTTACATATGTCGATTCATTCAGAGAATTGAATTCTCATGAATGAATCGACAGTTGGATAATGTCGATTCATGCAGAGAATTGAATTCTTATGAACGAATCGACAGTTGGTTTATATTGAAATACAACTTTAACTTCTTGATTGAACTTACATAATATAATTATCCATTGTTAGTGATCGCCCAGTGGTCAAAATTTGACCGTAATTCATTAAAAAGTATATTTGGAATTAATACTATTAAATTTTGAATTTTAATGAGGTTTTTTTTGTATGGCCATTGCGTACACCTATATTTTTTTAAATTTTGTTCTACTACGGCACCTGCGAGCGTGTGCTTACAAATATTTCATTATTGTGTGTTATTTGCTTTAATTCTCTGCAATACCTATGAAATTTATAATTGAATATAGATAGTGAACCCCCGGCAAACTTCGTATTGCTTGTATAATTAAATATGGTCCTTCATTACCACCCATCACTTCAGACCCTTCAGTACCTCCCGTCCCTTCAGACCCTTCAGTACCACCCGTACCTCCCGTCCCTTCAGTACCTCCCGTCCCTTCAGTACCACCCGTCCCTTCAGTGCCTCCCGTCCCTTCAAACCCTTCAGTACCTCCCGTCCCTTGAGTACCTCCCATCCCTTCAGTACCTCCCGTCGTTTCAGTACCTCCCGTCCCTTCAGTACCTCCCGTCCCTTCAGTACCTCCCGTCCCTTCAGTACCTCCCGTCCCTTCAGTACCTCCCGTCCCTTCAGTACCTCCCGTCCCTTCAGTACCTCCCGTCCCTTCAGTACCTCCCGTCCCTTCAGTACCTCCCGTCCCTTCAGAACCTCCCGTCCCTTCAGTACCTCCCGTCCCTTCAGTACCTCCCGTCCATTCAGTACCTCCAGTCCCTTCAGTACCTCCCGTCCCTTCAGTACCTCCCGTACCTTCAGTACCTCCCGTCCCTTCAGTACCTCCCGTCCCTTCAGTACCTCCCGTCCCTTCAGTACCTCCCGTCCCTTCAGTACCTCCCGTCCCTTCAGTACCTCCCGTCCCTTCAGTACCTCCCGTCCCTTCAGTACCTCCCGTCCCTTCAGTACCTCCCGTCCCTTCAGTACCTCCCGTCCCTTCAGTACCTCCCGTCCCTTCAGTACCTCCCGTCCCTTCAGTACCTCCCGTCCCTTCAGTACCTCCCGTCCCTTCAGTACCTCCCGTCCCTTCAGTACCTCCCGTCCCTTCAGTACCTCCCGTCCCTTCAGTACCTCCCGTCCCTTCAGTACCTCCCGTCCCTTCAGTACCTCCCGTCCCTTCAGTACCTCCCGTCCCTTCAGTACCTCCCGTCCCTTCAGTACCTCCCGTCCCTTCAGTACCTCCCGTCCCTTCAGTACCTCCCGTCCCTTTAGTACCTCCCGTCCCTTCATTACCTCCCGTCCCTTCATTACCTCCCATCCCTTCATTACCTCCCGTCCCTTCATTACCTCCCGTCCCTTCAGTACCAATCGTCCCTTCCTTCATTACCTCCCGTCCCATGAGTAAGTTAAGAAAATATAACAAGAAGATAAAAGATTAAATCCAGAAACCTGCGAAGAGATGGAAGGAAAATATAACCTTCTCCCAGGATAGTCCACCTTCATAGGTAAAATGACTTAAAATTCGATGAATAAGAAGAAGAAGAAATTCTTTTTTATCTAGAAACCATCATTAGTATACTATCGACAATTCACCAAAGTTTCATAGCAATCGGATGAACGGTTTAGGAGCGCATTCAACACATGCATATATGGGTATTACATATGCATGTGTACATTCATATTTATAATATAGATATCATGTTTTCATCAAGGAACATATGTAGTTATCTCTTCATGTTTTTGAAAGTCAATTTTATAAATAAAATATTGTGTATGTAAGTACCTACCTATCATTTCTATTGTTTCACAGTAGGTAGGTATACAAATATTATATTTTACTTTAAAATGTTCTATTTGAATTTAAACAACTGCGCATGCGCCGTAAATACCACAATGACATTTAAATGTGACCACAGAACACGAAATATTTCTCATACTACGCTGATATATTTAAACTAGTTGCATGTAACACATGAGATCCAACTGTCGATAGCGATAGTATGTATAGTTGAAGAATAAGAATCAAACTATAAACCAATAAATCCAAATTATAGAAAATTATAACACATGTTGGTATGTATGTCAAGATAGGATAGTATGGAGGTCAGTCCTCTTTTCCTACCCGGAATATGAAAACTGCATGATGGTTCTGTATGTATGTTTGGAGATTAAGTATCAAACTATTAAGTCTTCTTACATACATATTGTGTATAGGTGACTACCATACAAATTGTATGAAGCGATGTCGTCACTAAATTCAATTTTATAAAAATTGTTAAAAAAAATTTGAGATGTACTGCTACAATGTTAATATTTTTTATATAAAATTAAATTATCTAGTTGGGGTGTTTCGGCTTTTTTCGATATTTTAAAAAAAAATGGAAATATAGGCAGTTAAACTCATAAATTTATCTTAAAAAAAATACTTTTATTAATAAAAAATGTTTGAGAAACCCTGGAATTTTTTTGAAAAAAAAATTTGAGATTTTGTATTTGTCTATGTTTATACCAATTTTCAGCGTTCTAGCTTTTATGGTTTCTGAGATATAGGGAAAAATAAAATAAAAATTCAAAAGTTGATAATCCCTGACTGAAACAACTGTTTATATATTCTGAAATTTTAGGCTCTGTAAATTGAGCGGATCAAAAGTTATAAGGGGGGGACGGACACACACACACAGACATACACACACACAGACACACACACACACACAGACACACGAAATGTTCTACTCCGAATTCTGAGTAAATCCGTGTATGGAACATATATGCTGCGAAGCCTCTAAGTTGGTGTTTTTTGACTTCAAAGTTGGAAAAGCCGTGAAAAAAGTAGACCTCTCCATACAATTCTCGCGTATTCTGGCTTGATACATTGTCGATATGTTAAGAGAACAAAGTTCTCCTGAACAAATCGACAGTTGGATTAATATATATGTAGATTCACAATAAACCTCAATATTTTGTTATGCTCTAGGCTGTGTTTAGATACAACGCTCGACGGAGGGCGTCGTATGTACCCGATGTTGCAGGTTATGGCATTTTTCACACCAACATCATTGAATGCTTTCGAACGGAGTTTCAATCTGAACGGAGTTTCAGCATCGAGCGTTTTAAATGTTAAATGTCCAATGCCCAATTGTTGTTTTTCTATTTTCATCGAAAAACAACAACTGGGCATTGGAGTAAACAAACGTTTTAAGGGGGGGGGGACAAAGACACACACACACACACACAGGCACACACGAACACACACACACATACACCCTCACACACACACACACACACACACACACACACACACACACACACACACAATGTAGGTACCTACAGACAATTTCCTACATTTGTAATGGGTTAATTGAAGTTAAAGTGATATTAAATGAATGACTTTATCCAGAATAGGTACGTACTAACATATGTATGTTATGGAATTAAATTAAATTAAATTTGACAATATAATAACTAATTTTCCTGTGATAGTAATTTTATTAGAAGGAAAAGATTCAATTTTCACTATTTACGCAGTTTGTACTGATCTATACAAGATATTGGAGAATATATTATTTTATTTTCATCATTTCAAAGTTCTGAATTAAAAACACATTTGAAGCAATCATTTATCCACAAAAAGTGTCCGGGCATATTAAGGAGAAAAAAAGGTTAAATGGGGAACCATTATTGTGTTAGATGAGGAGGAGAGGAAATAAGAAGTGGAGGTGATAAGGTGGAAGAATGAAAAAGGGGAAAAGTAATTTAAAAGTTTGATGGGGTCACCGTGAGATACATTACAGAGAGAGTGAGAGTGATAGAGAGGCTGCGGTACCAACATTATGGCAGGCAGGTGGGATCTCTACTCTACTAAGTGAAATGGGATATACCTAATATCTCGGTTAGAAGAAGATCACAATTACTCAATCATTATAATTCGTCTAAAATGGTTACGTAGATAGGTAGGTAGGTACCTACCGCTAGAATACCAACTTTTAACAATACATCAAATTCAGCATTTAAATAAATACCTATAACTTTGTACCTACATTTCCTACTATGGTAGAGGTACGTATACATAATTAGAGGATCCGACAGACGTTGTCCTGGCCGAATATAGGATATCCTGCTTTCATACGATTACATAAATGATTATTTCTTATTTCGCAACTGTTAATTCTTGATGGAGTTCCATTATAAATGATATTAATAATTACTTAAAATCAGTTACAAGAAAAAGCATTTTATTACGTATGCAATGGATCTACATAATGATTCATCTTTATTAGTGAATCTTTTATTTACATACAAAAAAAATCATTGCTAACAAACCTTTTAATAACAAGTTAAAAACAAAAATTACATAAGTTGTATGTACAAATATAAAACCATTGCAGAGATTCGGTAAACAAAGTGATTACAAATTGCTGTGGTGTAAACCTACTGGTCTGTTAGTTAGACTCCGTTTAGGCCAATATACGAGTAGGTACAATACTCAATGTTGACTCCAGAAGGGATGTAGCACTGAACTGTATTTAGAGTAGCTTCTCGATGTGACGTGCTTAGATAAATTATATTTGATTTATTTATTACTAGCTTTTATGTCCCGCCGTTGGCCAAGAATGTAAAATTGTGAAGAAATAAGCAATCGTTTTTATAATATTGTCACCAATCATTTTGCAAAATAGGACTATGAAAAGTGGTTTGAAATTTGATTGAGTTTAAGCATTGTAAAATGTTCAAGGGGTGGCCACAACCCATTATTTTTTATATATTGCTATAAAGTGTGAATGAAGTATAATATACAATTTCTGCACACATGGACTATGCGAAATGGTTTTAAATATGACTGTTTATCAACATTGTAAAGAGATTGGTTTGGTCACAACCCACTTTTTTAAATATTATCATCGAAAACATATTTTAATATGTACCTATTGAAAATTTAGTAATTTTGGATGTTGGAATGTGGTTAAAATTTGATTAAATAATGTACTGAAAAGAACTAGTGTTGGTCACATCCAATTTGTTTTTATATTTTTTCATCAAGTTTGCATTATATTTTTGTATAATTAGACTGATAGACTTAAAATTGACACAAAAGTCTACATAACGAAGAAGAAGTCTTAAACTATAGTAAATAGTTTTTAATTTGAATATAAACGATGTAAAGAGTTCAGTAATGGCCACAACTCCCATTCTTTAAATATCGTCAACTAAATCAAATATGTAGGTGTTGAAAATTATTCAAAATAGGATGATATAAATGGTTTAAATTTGATTAACAAAAGTATTGAAAAGATTTACATCGTCACATCCCAGGTTACATCGTCACATCCCACATCCCATTAGTTTTTACATATTGTGATGGATCCTCCCTAACCTGAACTAAATATCGTCCTAATCTATTTTTCTGTGGATCCATAACCTCCTAAACTAGCTAGCTAAACTACATATGAAAATCTAACGTCTATTTCCTAGTACTATAGCTAATTTCACTAACTAGTTTATCCTCTACCTGTAAGGTCAATCTAGAATTTATTACATCTATTTGAATATTCCTTATTGAATGATTCTATCATGAAAGAACATCGTATTCTTCTATCTTATTTCGCTAATTTTATATGTTTTTCAACGGATTTTGGCCAATGATCGTCTAGTGATTACTATCATTATTCACGTTAAAAAGGACCCTCTACGTTGTGTTTTATTTACGAGTTATAAATAGACGAATATTTATAATAAAATTTATATATATTATATTAATAATTAATAGATTAATAAACTCCACGACTGTTGAAAGATAATTAATCTTTATATACAAAGTTATAACTACAGAATTATTAAATTCGTATAATGTAATGATAAAACTTCGATTCTCAACCCAAATTATGTAACTTAATTGTTACTCAATTTGATCGATATAAGTATATTAATATACCTACAGAATAAATAGGATGACGAAAAATTATCATAAAAACAAATTCATATGATTCTCATAAGAAAACCATAAATAAAATTCAATAGAAAACACGATATATGCTTATTAACGCTTTTTCACACTCATGGAGGTTAGTAAATAACGAAATTCAGTTTTCCTACCTTTTCGTATATCCTGCTGTAATGAAAACATATCAAAACAATACCAAAATACATTATATAACAAAAGGCAATATTTATATGCAATCGACGATCTTTCCATGAGTGTGACGTAAATAGTTTTATATCAAATTTTGTTAGATGTCCAATATATCTTTATAATGTTAGTTTTCAGGACACGAATTTTCCTTCTACAGTAACAGATTGAAACATGAATATTTTGATTACTTTAGATAAAATGGTTATTTCAAGACACATAGGGTGATACTTTGATTTCCATTAGCGATGTCTAAGTGACATTTTAAGGCTTCTACAAAATGAGCTAATAAAGTTTTGTGTTTTTCACTCGATTTTCATACTTCATCTGACATTTTAAGGTTAGGGAAATTCAGATTTTCAAAGAAGATCATGCTAATTTTTCATGCTTCATGCAGTTTGAAACGAGCACCTATACCCGCTCGTTTCCATCCTGGTCAACCATTTCAAATTACTTCCAGGTCCGAGTGCATTAACAATGATTAATTAGACTACCTGTGACACAATGCATTACTATATATTGAGGTCAATAAATCTAGATATTAGACAGTTTAAGGTATCCTCTGGGACCTCAAGTCTAGCGAGAGTCTCTAACCATCAACCACATAGAAAACTGGAAATCGAAGAATAGTAACCGTAGACTACACGGCTTTTTAGGTAATTAGGACAAAGGTATTACCGATTTTTAGTATTATATTTGATTAAAGAAGTAATTTACTTACTATTGTCGATAAGTAAAATACTGGAATTAAGGACAGGAAATAATACTTATTAATTTTCTACGAGATAGGATAACTTATCAACTTAACATGCATTTATAGGAAAGGAATTATTGAGTTTTGTTAGTATTATAATGCTATTAGTAATTTAAATAAAGAAATAATTTATGAATCACTAAATTCTACATGCAAACAATTTTTATGGAATTAGGATTATACAAGTTTACTTCATTTCACTCTGTCAGTTATAAAAAACACAATACTTCAAATATAAAATTAATAAAATATAGTAATTTCTCAAATAGGTTATAATGTTTTAAAATAAGATTATGTTTATTCAAATTGTACTTGAAAGAAAATTCAAAATAGTTTAAAAATGATTACATTTCTAATTAATATTCGATTTTTCATGTACTCAAATCTTGTTACACCAAAAGAAAAATTATTCATAAATTGTTATTGAAAATAAGAAAAAAAACTCATCTACTCCTGCGAGGCTCAGGTGGTATAGCGCCTTCCAAAATATCACTATTTTGTTTAAATATTTATCGACCGAAATTTTGTAATTTTAAGATAAAGAAAAAATATAGAGAAAAAAGAATAAATATGATTTAGGGTCCAATGATGATCATCCTCGTTCCACAAATAAACACTGATTATTAAATGAGAATTAATTTAATTTATTTTTAAACGAGCTAATTATTAATGAATACTATATTACTGGATTCAAAACAAAGACCAAAAAATGAATTCCAGGAGCTTCGCACGTACCCCCGTCATTCACCAAGATCTGCCAGTAAGTGTCCCCGCCACCCACTAATCAACATACTTAAAGACAAATTTCTCTCCCCTCCGATTCCAGATAGGTACACTAATACAATTCACACATGTACCTTGGACTTGCATCAACAAACTTAACGAATAGTTCAAAGCTACCAACAATGACACCAAAATATATTCCATATTAGTTTAGTAAGTAGATATTATAATATTCTTCACCGACTTCAACAAAGAACTCCCATAAAGTGTACAATTCCAATTTAATATTATCAAATACCTATATTTATCATACTTTAATAATAATAATATATATACACATATGTGCATATTAAAATTATAAAGTCATCACATTCCTCCCCTTGGAGGGAGATTTTCTAATCAAATAACTATCCCATTGTATTTTATAATCGTCTTACATAACGAAATAGAAATTTTAATCAGAAAAATGATGAAGAAGACGACTCGAATACCTCAAACAATAATAGACTATATGCACCATATAAGAAAACAAATAATTAATCGAATCAAATAGAGTCATCACAATATGTACATATTTTCATCAAGTGTGCATATCGTTAATAATATTTCTGCACAATAGACTATTAGACTTAAAACTAACCCAAAAGACTAAATAAAAAAGAGAAGAATAAGTATAAGACTATAAGAAATAGTTTGTATAAAAAACTATCCCAATGGTCTACATAAAATAAGTAAAAATACATAAAATAAAATAATTAGACTATTGGAAATAGATTGTATAAAAACTAACCAAAAGGTCTTCATAAAAGAAGAAGAAGATTAATATATAGGAAATAGTTTGTATAAAATTCACCCAAGTTCTACATAAAATAAGAAAACGAAAAAAAAGACTAAAGGAAATAATTTGTGTAAAAACTGACAACATAAGTAAGGTCTACATAAAAAAAGATGAATAAGACAATAGGAAATAGTATGTATAAAAGCTCACCCAAAGGTCTACAAAAAAGAAGAAGAAAAATAATAAGACTATTAAAAATAGTTTGTATAAAACTGAACAAAAGTTCTACATAAAAAAAGATGAATTAGACAATAGGAAATAGTATGAATAAAAGCTCACCCAAAGGTCTACAAAAAAGAAGAAGAAGAATAATTAGACTATTGGAAATAGTTTGTATAAAAACTGACCAAAAGGTCTACATAAAAGAAGATGAATTAGACTATAGGAAATAGTTAATATAAAAGCTGATTTAAAGGTCTATATAAAAGAATAATAATTAAACTATAGGAAAAGTTTATATAAAAACTCACCCTTGGTCTACATAAAAGAAAAAGAAAATGAATAAGACTATTGGAAATAGTTTGTATTAAAACTCTCCCAAAAGTCTACGAAAATGAAGAAGAATAATTTTACTATAGGAAATATTTTTTATAAAAAACTGATCCAAATGTATACATAAAAGAAGAAGAAGATGAATTAGACTATAGGAAATAGTTTGTATAAAAACTGTCATAAAGGTCTACATAAAATTAAGAAGAAAAAGAATTTGACTCCAGGACCCGTCGCTTCAGACCCTTCAGTACCTCCCGTCCATTCAGGCCCTTCAGTACCTCCCGTCCCTACAATCCCTTATAACGTCCCTTCCCATCAGGCCCTTCAGTACCTCCCGTCCCTTCAGGCCCTTTTATACCTCCCGTCCCTTCAGGCCCTTTTTTACCTCCCGTCCCTTCAGGCCTTTTAGTGCCTCCCTTCCCTTCATTACATCCCGTCCCTTCAGTCGGTAAAGAAAAGTTTAAATCCAGAAACCATCCTGGAAGAACCGCGAAGAGATGAAAGGACCTTCTTTTCCCAGGATACTCCACCTTCATAGGTAAAATGACTAAATACACGAAGAAGAAGAAGAAAAAAGTTTTAATCCAGATACCTGCGAAGATATGGAAGAAAAATTGGACCTTCTTCTCCCAGGATAGTCCATTTTCATAGGTAAAATGACCAAATTTACGATGAAGAAGAATAAAAAAGTTTATATCCAGAAACCGTCTTGGAAGACCTGCGAAGAGATGGAAGGACAGTTGGACCTTCTTCTCCCAGGATACTCCAACTTCATAGGTAAAATGACCAAATTCACGACGAAGAAGAAGAAGAAGAAAGTTTTAATACAGAAAGCTGCGAAGAGATGGAAAGTAAATTGGACCTTCATCTCCCAGGATAGTTCATCTTCATAGGTAAGATGACCAAATACACGATGACGAAAAAGTAGAAAAAAGTTTATATGCAGAACCCGTCCTGGAAGACCTGTGAAGAGATGGAAGGACAGTTGGACATTCTTCTCCCAGAATACTCCAACGTCATATGTAAAATGACCAAATACATGATGAAGAAGAAGAAAAAAGATTAAATCTAGAAACCTGTGAAGAGATAGAAGGAAAATTGGACCTTCTTCTCCCAGAATTGTCCACCTTCATAGGTGAAATGACCAAATACACGATGAAGAAGAAGAAGAAGAAGAAGAAAAAAGTTAAAATCCACAAACCACCCTGGAAGACCTGCGAAGAGATGGAGGGACAGTCGGACCTTCTTTTCCCAGGATACTCCCCCGTCATAGGTAAAATGACCAAATACACGAAGAAGAAGAAGAAAGTTTAAATCCAGAAACCATCCCGGGCAAACGCTCGACAATTCACCTAAGTTTCATTGTAATCGGACAAACGGTTTAGGAGCACATCGCATACATGCATACATTCATACATACATAAATAAATAAATAAAATAATTTTCCGATAAAATCAGTATATTGTTGATTTGTAAGTAAATAGTATTAGGTAGGTACCTACAACAATGTTCTAAATAAATTCGATTCATAACAAATTTTATTTGAATATCAGAATGTGCCCGTAACCATAGTAACCATTCCAACACGTAAAAAATATCAAATGGTTTGAGACATTTTTTGAATATGTAGGTACCTACATACATTGGTTTGTTCGATGCCATAAAAATGAAAATTGTCAGAAAAATCAAATATTATTTACAAATTATGCAATTTTATTATGCCTATATCTTTACTAATAATAAACACATTTTTACAATATATATGTCTTAAAATTTGCTGTAATGTCTTTTGTTTAATTTTATTATTTCATAATCACATTTATTTCAAAGGTACATATATTATTTTAAAGAACATATTCATTTTGTAGGAAAATGAAATATCGTATGAAAAGATATTAAAATGGTGGGGTTATATGTACAAAATGCTTACTTTAAAAATAAGTTAAACATTATAATTACATAGACAAAATATTCACCATGTTTTTCACTTAAAAGCTAAGTTATACTTGAAAATATATTTTATTCGTGTAAAAACGTACTTCTAACTTTTAAATAAACCGATATTTGCGTGCAAAAAGTACACTTTTTTGACAGATATGGCTTTGAAAATTTTGTATGAAAAAAATAATTATTGAAATATTTTAAAATTCAGCATTTTAATCGCATTATTTTAAGCGTGACACTGCATACGGTATACTGGTACATGTTCGTACATAAATTAGATTTTTAGATGCTCTTGGTTTTTCAGAAGGCGTGAGACAAACACACACACAGACACTAACATTTTGATTCCTTTATTACTTTAGATTACTACGGTTACCAACAAATATTTCTTCTTAGCAGATTACGTAAAGAGGTCCAGTTATCACGGAAGGTGATTAACAAGGTAGGTACTCTAGATAAAGAAACACAGAAACAGTGGAAGAGAGGAGGTATAAATACATAAATATGTAATATAAAGACGAATAAAGAGGAGGTATAGAGGAGGTTATCCACAATAAATCTCAATATTTTGTAATGCTCTAGGCGTCGGATGTACCCGATATTGCAGATTATGGTGTTTTTCTCACCAATATCATTGAACGCTTTTGAGCGAAGTTTCAATCTGAATGCAGCATCGAGCGTTTTAAATGTCAAATGTCATTACATAGGTTATACATTTCTCTTTTTAGTTTATATTTTCATCATCGAAAACAACAATTGGGCATTGGAGTAAATAAATTTAATGTTATATGGGTAGGACACACACACACACACACACACACTCTGCTCTGAATTCTGAGTAAATCCATGTATGGGAACATATATGCTGCGAAGCCTCTAAGTTGGTGTTTTTAGCATGCAAAAAGTACACTATACAAAATGTTCCTTCATACACGCGTCTTGGATTTAAACTGCCATTTCCTTCAAGTGAATTTCATTCGCTTGAACAAATCGAGAGTTTATTTATTTATTTATTTATTTGGATTAGTAAACAGTCATGTTAACACAATACACAAACGATTTACAGAAATTAGACCAATTACATACCAATCCCAGAAAGTACAGAATAATGACAGTTACAAAAAATTGAATAAAAAAAAGCATTTCATATATTGTAATAAGTATAAGAAGGATGTGCATGGTTATAGGATGGGTTGTAAGGAGTGAAGTAAACATATTTATTAATATTTATTCAACTATCGTTGTAGGCGAATGCAACCTTTTATATAGTTCAATTTTGTATCGCAGTTGGCTACTATCAAACATGTCCAGGCCTGCAAAGTTATTGTTGTAACTATTGCAAGCCCGCACAATTAATGCGTTCTGCCCTGTAGTGGTACGCACTCGGTCTGTGTAGAATAGGGTGTTACGTCTGCCACTTCGCATCGGGACATGAAAAGGAATTAATTTTAATATGTCGGGTGAGTCAATTATGTAATTTAGAATTTTGTATAATGTCATTTGGTCAGTAACGGTACGTCTAAGTTCCAATGTCTCAATGTTGAAGGCTGTTAAAATATCTGATTTAGATGCAAATCTGTGATATGAACGAAAGTTGAGGTAATTTAAAAATTTATGCTGCACTCTTTCCAATCGGTGTGACTTAGTCACGTGGATAGGATTCCATATTTCGGAGGCAAATTCGAGGTGGGGTCTAACATATGTATAGTATAATAAGATTAATGTATTAAGATTGCGAAAAGATTTAGATAGTCTGAGGATGAAACCCAACATGCTAGAAGCTTTTGAGATTATAGTATCAAAATGTTCATTGTACATTAATTTAGTGTCAAGTGCAACACCAAGATCTCTTATAGACAATTTTCTTATCAAAAAAATACTGTTGAAGTTATATTTGAAATAAATTATATTGCGATTTCTAGTGAATGAAATACAGAGACATTTGGATACATTTAAAATTAGGTTATTGTTGTTACAGTAAGTCTTGAGCCGATTTAAATCTTCTTGGAGTTTCAAACAATCGTCAATGCTACGGACCGCCATAAATATTTTCATATCGTCAGCGTAAAGTAAAACGCGCGCAAAAAGAAAACAGTTGATAATGTCATTAACAAAAATGTTAAACAGCAATGGACCTAATATAGATCCTTGCGGAACACCCGATGTGACATTGACCCAGTCTGACATAAATCCGCCGATCACCACCATTTGCGACCTATTTTTTAAGTATGCACAGAGCCATCTTAAAAGGTTTCCGTGTATACCTATAGATTGTAATTTTTTCATTAGCAGTTCGTCATCTTTGCTTTAATCTGTATAGATAGCGTCTACTTGGATTTTTTCATCCATGTGACGAGACACGAAGTCTGTGAAGAGCACAAGATTAGTATTAACTGATTTACCCTTTACGAATCCATGTTGTTCCGGGATTAGAAATGATTTTAGACTAAAGTGAAGATGATCTGAAATAATTTTTTCAAAAATTTTCAAGAACAGGGGTAGTTTTGATATTGGCCGATAGTTACTAATTTCCTGTTTTTGCCCAGATCTTCAGGCACAAATTTAATGTCACTTAAGGTAATCTTTGATTCTATATTACTCAATACTAAATCCAGGATTCTACCATTCATATTCTTCAACCAATTAAATTGGTTGAGATCGGTTGCATTTATATTATCAACAAATTGTATACTGGCATTTGTGTTATAATTGCATGGAGTTAGGTAAAGATTGTTATTCTCAGTGGTCCAGTCAATATCGGGGAGGTTAAAGTCTCCGAGAATTATTATGAGATCATTAGGGTGTTCTAATCGCTTCAGGTATGTATATTGCTTCAGAAAATTTTAATATTTGAGCACTATGGTCTCTACCAGGTGGAATATATACGCAACCTATGTACAGTTTAGTCTTGGATACAGATTTAATGTCTACAGAAACCCAAATATCCTCTGTTGTTAGGTTCCATGCCTCCAAGTGTTTGCCCTGTAGCGGTGTAATTTCTGTCTTTTCGAAATACTGAGTATCGCGAGTCGAATAATTCACCATTCATAATTTCACTGTTCAACCAACTTTCTGTAATACCTATTATTGAAAAATCACTACAAGCAACATTCCTAAAAAATAAATCTGTTTTTGTTCTTAAGCCGCGAACATTCTGATAATATATTTTTAATGTCATGTCAGAAGCAATAGATTATAGTAAAGAATTGTATAACAATAAATTAATGAATAACAATTTTTTATAGGTATGCATGTAAATACGTAGGTACTTATTAAAAATATGCACACTTCATATAAAGTGTGTATATTGATGAAAAATATAGTTAAAATAAATAAACATGTAAAGTGAAAATATGTCAATATAAAATATCGAAGTGGCACACGGTACGACCCAGTCAAAGTGTAAATGAATTGCAAGTGAGAGATTGAGATATGGTATCGAATGTATAGTGTGTAAGCACTATTGTAACAAGTATTCTTGATAGTAATATCCAAGAATGAGACATAATATGCATAGTTTACACGGCCTAAATAATTAATAATATAATAAAATAAAAGGGAGCACTCACCCATTTTTGACAATCGAAAACAATAAACATCAAATGAACAATTACGAGTTATTTGTGCGTTAGCTGGGAACATATAAATCGAATCATGGACCGTTGAATGAGAATCAATGAGTGCGAGCGAGACAGGTACAGACTTATCAGAACAGTTAGCATCGAAAATAATGTTGATAGGACCAGTGTTTCTCAACACGTTGGGACATGGTCGGTAACAATTAATAAATATGAATAGAATAATTAATCTGGAGATGTAAAAGGTAATAGGATAGAGGACTATAAGAATAAGGTGAGTTTGGAAAGGAATGGCCAAGCAGTCAGAGGAATCTGAAGGGACTACAGCTGGCAAAAGAAGAAGGCAAATAAGTTTTAGGAGATCTTGGTTGGGTCCTCTTCTCTTGAAATCAATATCGGTGGGGATGTGGTGTTCCTTCGAACATATATCCTACAATTCCTCAACCAGAAAAATTGAAATCCCCTCTCCTTGGCAGTTGCCCGAGCACGATGAAAAAGGTGCTTATTAGTTTTTGTCAGGTGATCGCTTATATAAATATTATTGTCAGCACCAGGCAGTCCGCAACTCTTGGTAGATAAACCCTTCCTCACTTTGAAGGCAGCAAGAAAGTTATTTTTCAAGTCGTTATTGCTAAATTTCACAACTATTGATTTAGGATATTGAGAGGTGGTGGCAGATGCTACTCTAGTCGAAAAAATTATGTCCTTTGTATGCAATGGCACGTTGAGTATGTTTGCAATTTTCAAGATAATATGTAGCGTGTTTTCATCTTTAAGTTGAGGAATTCCACGAATCTCCAAATTTTGCTGTCGACACCACTGGTCCCGATTGTTTGCCTCTTCCTCAAGTCTGTCAACTCTGGTGTGGAGTGAAGCGACCTCTTTCTCTAGGGTGTCTATTTTGTTGATTTTATTTTCCAGTTCCACAAATTTTGACGTAAACATGTCCATCAATGAATTGCTGTAATTGATGGATTTTTTCAAGTCCGCCATTTCACTATCTAACTCATTAACCTGTGTTTTGATAGTTTTCAATGAGGATAGTTCTTCATTCATACGTTGAAGCTCCTTAATTATGGAAGATTCATTGTTAATTCCAGGGATGGTTTTACATGATTGACATTTCCAATTATTTTTTTTATCCTGCGACAATTTACGGAAGTTTGTTTCAGTAATACCTCCGCATGCAAAATGATAGTTTTTAGTGCACATCTTGCAAAAGACTCCATCGGTAATAAGGGTGTTGCATGCTACACAATCCATTTCGTCCGCTAATTTGGGAGCTACTGGAGATTACTGTCAACGTATTAGGTGGTAGGTATCTGCTATCGAAATGCACAACACTTCACATTGATTGAATGACGGTAGTTTTTAATTTACCTATTAGGATAATGTCAGTAAACACAATTATTTAAATTTAATATAATAAACACAGTAAGTTACAAAACCGTTAACCAATATCTGTGCGGATGTAATAGACACTTATTTACACGTTAGAATGAATTATAATGCAAATTAATAGGCAGAAATAATCTAAAATTGTAATAATTGTGGGAGTAAAAGAATAGAACTGTCACAACTATGCGATTGTCGAATCGAATGTACAGTTGGACAATGAAACATTATTTGAATCTCTTAGCATTGAAAAATATGAAAAATGTATTTATCTCAAAGCATTCAGTAAAAGGACGAAAGAACATGTGCCCAACAAGACTTGACCTAACCTATGTAGGTAATTAAATGAAAGACTACCTTTCTGTGAACATATATCGACATTATAATATGTATGTTGTATGATTACATAAGTTGATTGTATAGGTGCAGATGCACGTATGTACATATGTAGGTACATAATAATATATATAACGGTAGAGATCAATACTCCAACCCGAATAGACTTTCCTTTAATATCTGCCTGTGATTGCCAATAATAATTATAATAATAATAATAAGGAAAATTTATAAAGCGCGTTTAGTGACAACCAAGGTCACCTCAAGGGCGCTATCAGTTTGCGAAAAAATAAGTTAAAACTACATATTACATATTACTAGCTGACCCGGCAAACGTTGTTTTGCCATATAAATTATTTCTAGTGAATAATTTGGTAATAAATTAAAAAAAAAACTATCTTATTGTAAGTATGTGGGAACGGGGTCTATGACTGAAAGAGTAATGGAGCGCTGTGGACGATGAAGGCCTATAAAAATAACAAAACACCAACCATTCATGCCAAATTGGGAATTGAATTTGCCAAATTGGGAACCATGGCACCTTTAAAATGTAACCAATGTGAAAATAGCCTGTCACCGACT
This sequence comes from Molanna angustata, assembly GCA_963576475.1. Taxonomy (NCBI): domain Eukaryota; kingdom Metazoa; phylum Arthropoda; class Insecta; order Trichoptera; family Molannidae; genus Molanna; species Molanna angustata. The sequence goes on from OY754987.1 coordinate 27,342,788, forward strand.
AAATCGCTCAAATGTTCCAGATGCTATCAAACTTACCATTATTCCTGCGTCGGCACAACACAGGACAACTACAAAAAAATGTCTCGAATTAGGAGAGACCAATGGAAGTGTGGTACATGTATGAGGGAGGATCCAAGATCGGCCTCGGAGGAGGATCCTCGTCGGTCTCGGCAAAGCTCGCTCGCATCGCTGAATATTGCGTCGCCGTCGGGGGAGTCGATGCCAGCAGGTGTCGATGTACTGGGGGAGCTAAGGATGATTCGACTGGAACTGTTGGCGTTGGGGCCTCTTGGCTCCAAAATGGAAGACCTCCATAGGGAGCTGAGCGAATTCAAGGCCTCCACTGCTTCCTGTAATCTACGATTGGATGTCATTGAAGAGGAGGTGGAAAGGCTAAGGTCGGATGTTTCCCAGGTAACCTTGTTGAGAGACAGGATAGACGAAATGGAGCGACAACTGGGTGAGATGGGACACAAACAACACGTCATTGAACAATCATCAAAAATAAATAATTTGGAAATAGTTGGTGTGCCCGAAAGTCCGGCAAAGACGCCACTGGATATTGTCTCTTCACTAGCCGGCGTATTGGGCGTTAACTTGTCTCCGGCTGACGTCGTGTTTAGCACCAGAACGGCGCACAAATCAAATCAACCAAATCGCCCTCGAACAATTATCGCTCAATTTGCGGACAATAAGATAAAGAATAACTTGTTGGCGGCCATACGTAAGGTAAAAGGCATAAAGGCTGACAGACTAGGGTATAAGGAATCGTGTCCAATATATCTAAATGAGCATCTTACATCATACAACAAGTTCATATTATACAAGACAAAGGAAATTACAAACTCAAAAAAGTACGAATTTGTATGGACAAGAAAATGCCGAATATTTGTGAGGAAAAACCGTACTTCCCCAGCTATCCACATTGGAACGGAAAGGGACCTACAAAGGATTACATGAGAACAACGATCTATCCTGCTGTGAATTGGTACCGAAACTGTGCTTTTCCCCCGGACTGTCTCGAAGTTCAATGTCGTATAAAAAAATACACGAAAATTCTGTTCACATTCCCTTTCCAACTCTACCGTACCATATCCCCATCTCTCTTAGTAACCATCACTGTCTTTGTACCGAACCCTACTTAGCCAAGTTTTATATTGATGCTCTTAATTTTTAATTGCAATAGTGTTGATTTGATCCCGGCCGTGTTTGGTGCATATTCATCGATCATTTGTAGTTATGGTGTTTATCAAAATTATCTTATTTATGTTTTAAAGACTTATGTACTATTGATAATGATTATTTTATTATTTTGTGATGGAGCTACCTTGATAGACTTATTACTTTGTGTTATAGCTTCTTCACTATATACTGTACAGAACTCTATTTCTTATTTTTTAAAAACTTACATGTGCTTTTATTTACTTTCATATACTATAATAATATTGCTTATACGATTACTTTATGATATAACTGCCTCACTTAACATGACACTCATTCGATGTGAATATATAAAATCTTTATACCTCTTGCAGAACTGTCTTATATTCACTTTAAAAACTGAGAAAAATTTAGTATCATTCACTATTTTATTATTATTACATCTCATTACAAGTAGGGAAATGATGATTGGAATGAAGCTGATTGGTATATTTAGTAAAATTGGTAAACTTGATGATTTGAAAAATGGATAGTCTACAAACCGAAATTGAAAACCTGCAACTGATAGAAAGTAACAGCATAACAAACTCCGAAAATTTCCAAAATACCTTTTCAGATGAAAATTCGTTGAAAGTTATTAATACGAATATTCGTAGTATCTGGAAGAACTTCAACGAATTTTTCATCTTCTACCATCAGTTAATAATTAAACCTGATGTTATAATATTAACAGAGTGCTGGCTAGGTGAAAGTGATACTCCACCACAGATACAAGAATACGATTCCTTCCTTAGCCATAACCATGCAAATATATCTGATGGAGTAGTTGTATATGCTAGACGAGCACTCAAACCAACCCGTAAGACTTCATACTTGCAGGATGCAAGTCATGTGTTGATAGCTATTGAAGAAAAGAAGGTGGTTATACTGGCAACATATAGATCCCCAAGCTACAGCGACCCTACACTTTTCTTAAATACATTAGACCAGTGTTTGAGTGAACTTAAGGGTAATTCCAACATAATTTTTGCTGGAGATATTAATATAAATATTCTTGATGCACGTAATGAAATAACAAATAGCTATCTCGAAATAATGTGTGAACTAGGTCTTGCTTCAGCAATAAATGACCCTACTAGAGTCACCCATAACAATGCATCTTGTATTGATCACATATTTGTAAATACTAAAATGAGAGTTAAATCCAACACTGTTCACAGCAGCATTACAGATCACTTTATCACAACTGTAGAGTTATACACAGAGTCAAAATATAAAAATGATACAAGACGATATATTAATGTAACTAACTACAAATCTCTAATAAATGTGTTGAAACAAGAGACGTGGCAAGCTGTTTATGACACAAGTGATCCAAATATTGCGCTCAATAATTTTCTATCTACTCTGGATAAATTACTCAAAAATCATACGTCAGTCAAAATTATTAATCATAGAACTCTTAAAATAAAACCTTGGATTACAGACGGTATTGTAAAGGCTATACACAAGAGAAACAAATTACATAAGCAAGCTCAAAGATTCCCTAATAATTACGCTTTACAATTATACTACAAACAATACAGAAATACTTGCTCTAATATTATAAAGAAAACAAGACAAGACTACTATAAAGAAAAGATACACCAGAGCACAAATAAGTCTAAAACAATATGGAATATAGTAAGAGATAACTTTGGGCATAAGAAGGATCAGAAAAGAGTGGAGAAAATTAGGAACGGAAATGAAATTATTGAAAACGAACAGAAAATAGCTGACATATTGAATAATTACTTCACAAATATTGGAGACAACCTGGCCGAACACCTAATGAACACAATAAACAAAAATGAGAATGATCTTGTAAACAATCTAATAAATGAAAATGAGGTTCACATTAGATTTGATTTCTTAACTGTAATGATAGAACAGGTCAAGACAGTTATTAAAACGCTACGTAATGACTGTGCACTTGGACTAGATGGTATCAGTACCAAACTACTGAAACAAACTGTGGATTATATCTCGAAACCACTAACATATGCTATAAACTTAAGTGTATCCCAAGGAATATTTCCTGATCATCTAAAACAAGGCCTCATAACTCCCATTTATAAGAGCGAAGATCACCAAAATCCTAAAAATTATAGACCAATAACCCTGCTCAATACAATATCTAAAATCTACGAAAAAATCGCCAACCAACAACTGATGACTTTTTTAGATTCTAACCATCTACTATCTAACGATCAATACGGCTTTAGAGGGGGTAGAGGTACAACGGATGCTATAAAGGAACTCACAGGATATTTAGCAAAGGAAATGGATAATGGACGAAAGTGCTTAGCTATATACTTAGATTTGACGAAAGCATTCGATACGGTATCCCATGTGATATTACTAAAAAAGCTGGATAACATAGGAATAAGAGATAACGGACTCCATTGGTTTAAGAGTTATCTTTCTAATAGGCAACAAATGGTCAAAATTGGACAGAGTAAGAGTGATTCGAAAACAGTTCGATTTGGAGTGCCACAAGGCAGCGTCCTGGGACCCACTTTATTCCTTGTCTATATTAACGACTTATTAAAAAAAATCCAAACCGGCAAAGTTATTGCCTTTGCTGATGACACAGTGCTCACCTATAGCTCCGAACTATGGGAGACTACATTTGAGAGGGCACGTAGTGAGTTGTGTGGGGTAAAAGACTGGATGGACTATAACTTACTTACTATTAATACTACGAAGACAGAGTATATGACCTTTAGTATTACCACTATAACACAACCACAATATGACCAGACCTTAACAATACATATGTAACTGCAGAACTTTGACAAACTGCCAATGTTTACCACTGAAAAGAGTCCCCAAGTACAAATACTTAGGAATATACATTGACGAAAATTTACGATGGCAAGACCATATAGAACACCAAACTAATAAATGTAGAAAAATGACTTATGTTTTTAGAATGCTACGAGATATGTTGGAAACTAATATACTACGAACAATCTACTTTGCACTTGTACAAACAACATTGGAATATGGAATTATAGGCTGGGGAGGAATGGCAAAAACAATTTTAGAACCACTAGAAAGAATACAACGTTCAATAATAAAAATTATGTATAAAAAACCTAAAAGATACTCCACGGACCAAATTTACACAGACAGTGGTTTTTTAGATATTAGACAATTATACATGAAAACTATAATGACCTATCTTCATAAACATATGACGGAATTCTTACCTGACTACGTTTTCTCCAACAGTACTCGAAATAGACTACAGATAAGACCTCCACTAATAAGGACGACTTTTGCCCAGCGACATTACCCTTTTCTTGCTCCTAGACTCTACAATAAAATATTACCTGACATTGAACACAATATCTCAAGCGACGAAACAAACTTCAAAAAACTGGTAATTGATTGGCTGAAAAGAAATGGTAGAATACAATCTGCTCATGTCTTATTAAATATCCTAACATAGTTCACTGCTCTGTGCCTTCATAACCTGAAAATCTTTGCCGCAGCTTGGTTCCATCAAACGTTTCCACTACAATTATATGGACTAAAATAAAATGAGAGTTCACGGTAAATTTTCTGATTCTTTTTCTTTCCTGTTTATGTTTATTTATTTATTTAAAACACTTATTGTACATGTACATTACTTAATAGCTAGTACAAATGGCGGACTTATTGCCTAACGGCAATTTGATTATGTCTGTTATATTTCAAAAACATGTAACCACTGGGCAAATTGAAACAGTACTGCCTCAGAACAGACTTGTCTAGTGAGGCAGTAAATTTCCAAATACGAAAAATTATATATAAGTACTATGTTTATGATAAGTATATATTTTTTTTTAAAATATAGCTATTTTTTGTTATTGTTTTTATATATGTATATATATGTGTAAATGGAAATAAATAATTTCATTTCATTTCATTTCATTTTCTTAATTCAATGTACCTACTTCATTAACTAAACTTACATATTTAAAGTTTGGTCTTAAATTATGCTAATTAAAAAATAACAATATCAATCTCGAAGAGCAGTGTGCGATGTTTTTTGTCATTCCGTTTTAAGCCAACACAAACAAACTGGATGGTTGATCCATGCCACGTATAATTGTGAAAAGCATGATGTGCCCAAATCTAAGCCATAAACAGACATCGTTTGGCCTTGTGACTTATTGATTGTCATTGCAAATACCAATCTAATTAAAAATTGAATGCTTATAAATTCAATTACCACTTCTGTGGTAACCATTGGGATTCGTGACAGCAATACATTTTCGCCTCGCAACTTGCCATTCAAAATGCTGGTTTCGACAATGTTTTTCATCATTTTTTTAATGACTAATCGCGTGCCATTGCACAGCACTGGTGGGTTCAAATTCCGAAGTAAAATAACCGGAGATCCAACTTTCAGTTGTAGATGGTGCGGTGACATGCCTGGCAAATCCAATGAGTTCAAAACTCTGTAGGATAATTTACAGCTTCGTTGACATCGCAAACTGTATCGATCGATTTGTATGACCCAAGTAGCCTGGCATCAACTATTGTATCTTGAAATTATTTAATCATTGACGTCCACATTTTTTGCTGTCAAAATTCATGATTCATCTATTATGTGTGTACAACTGGAAATATACTATCGATGAGAGTATTTTGCGAATTAATGATTGTGCAGAAATCGGTCGGCAATTTTATGCATCCATTATTTTCATGGACAGCAACTTTTTCATCGCCGATATCTAACAATTGTTTTGAGAATCTATCAGCGGATGGATCTTGAAGCATTTGAACGTGCATGTTTATTTTTAGCTGTACCTACTTTTTCAACATTACGCCATAGTGGCGATGATTTCAAGCAAGCATTGATCTCATCAGCGTATGTTGAACGTATGTAGAATGGCGGGAATTGTTTGTCTGAAATTACCTGAAAGTAGAAACAAAGAGCTGCCGAATAGTTAGTAGGCTGGGCCGTTTTTGTATGGAAAAAAAAATTTTGTTCGATTTCTTTCGGGCTTTTCGCGAAAAAGGTGCCAAATGATGATTTCATATTACTTGTAAAATATGGTCTCAGTAGGACTTCATCTTCAGCCTCCGGATTGGGTTTGAAATTATGGAATTATGAATATATGTAATATGTGATATTTCTAAGTCATTGCAACGGGGTAAAAAGGCAAAGCAACATGGTCATTAATATTAAAACACACATTTTAAAGCTTTAATGATGTATTATTAAAAAAAACACATAATTATAGTACAAGAAAATCATAAAAATAGTTTTGATTTGCACGAAAATCTTGCTTACTCTCGAACTTTGGCATAGAACTTCGTGACTCAATTTGGGTTGTGATATAGCCTTCACTAGAGTTTTAAGTACTTAACTCAGCTGAAGCCTCAGTGATGGTCTTCACTGCTATTTCCACTGCTTAAGAATGGCAAGGAAGCCATAGAAGAGACAAGTCACCTTCTCCTTTTTGTGCGACAAACAGTTGGATTTCTTCATTAGGTATCGGTTTCAACTGTGGTGGGTCTGTAATTTTATCATTATCATTCCACTGAATAAGATCCATGTAGGATGATGCATCGAGGTTTAGAGAAGAAGGTTGAGACAGTCGAAGTGTATTTTCTTTGTTACTACGAGCTTTAAATATACGAAGTGCCCCCAGTTCAGGCATGTACTGTTGTGGATCAGTTAACATTGCCAACAATATATTTTCAGGATGGGCAAAGTAACTATTTCTTTAAATAACTGAATATATTATTACCTTAAGTTCTGCTGGCAATTATCTAGTGGCAGATATGAGTTGACACAGGTGTCGCGCTCCATCTTTACAGAAAGGATGTGTTTCGATTGTGAACTAAGTCGGAGCGTAAGCTTTGACGACGTACGTTGCGAGAACAATCAGGTATTGAGAAGGAGATTGCACGGAAACATACAACCGTTAGCCATCTGGTATGAGAGATTTTCCCAGGCGATTCGTTTGCTAAGTCATCAGGAAAATTTCCTGTTGTTACCGCTAGTACGACTCTGTACAAATATTTTTGATCAGCGCTCATATCTTCTGCAGAAACATCGGGTAACACCGCAGGAATAGGATGGTAATGGAAAATAGGTATCTTTTCACAATTTTCTAAATACTTTCCAATGGGTCCTGAAAGTGTTTTTAGGTCCTGAAGTTTTGCTGTCTAAGTGTAGGAACAAATGACGGAAAGGGAACTCGTTCAATGTGAAGAAGACATATGATCCATTGTATCGGTCTATTTAATCGTTTTTTCTTGAATGCGAATAATGCCTCCTTGCTTACCAATGTTCACATTGGTTCCATCACACCCTATCGCCAACAAATTGTATGCAAAAATATATTTTTTTTTCAGGAAGAAGTTGGCGATGGATTTTCCTACGCATTTATAAGAGCAAGATTCTGGCGCTATATAACCCAAAAACTTTGTGCCAGTTTCTTTTATCAAAGAGATGTGCTCTTCCAATATGGTGTCTCTACAATTTTTTCCGTCTTTGTTGGATGAAATTAAAGTTTTATTGTTTCTTCCATCAAAGTATAATACTTAATCAAACAAAATTCTAAGTATCAACATATAGTTTTAGCCGGTGATATAAATATAAACACAATTGGATCGAAACACTATCAGTCACTTGAGTACGAATGTGCATTGGCTGAACTAGGACTATTGTCTGCTATAAATCTACCGACGAGAGAAACCAACATCTCTCACTCGTGTCTTGATCACATTTATGTTAAATCCAACTTAGCATTTGTTGCAGCAGTGGTGAAATCTACCATAACAGATCACTATAGCACTATCTGTGGCCTTGTTAAGAAAAAAAACACACACGCTAAAGACAAAACTCCAAGTAAATCAATAAAATTTACAAATGTCAATAAACTAATGGATGCTCTTACAAAAACAGATTGGTCAGACGTATTAAATGAAACATGCACAAACTCTGCACTGAAAATTTTTATGTTGATCTTAGAAAAACATTTGTTAGAAAGTACAGAAATTAAAGCTAAAAAGCCCAAGTTATTACCTATTAAACCATGGATGAATGAATCTATTCTAAGTTGTGTCAGAAAAAGAGATATATTACATCTAGAGGTTAAAAAATATCCTCATAATAAATCTTTCTATCAATATTATATGAAATACAGAAATATATGTAATAAAATCATAAAACACCATAAAGAAAAATATTACAAATCAATTTTACAAAAAGATCATTCTTCAAAAACTGCCTGGAAGATAGTGAAAGAAATAAATAATGTAAATGACTCAAACAAAACAACTATTAAATCAATTGCTATAAGCGATTCTCTGATTCATGGAGATAAACCAATTGCTGACTGTATGAATGAACATTTTGCAGGTATAGGTAATATGTAAACTAGCTACTGAATTATTCTCTAAATCACAGAAAACTGAACAAGAGATTCTTAAAAATTATGAACGGAAAAAATATACGCACGCAAAGTTTAAATTAATGAACATAACCAAAGATGACACCATTAAGTATATTGAAGATATTCGTACAGATAATTCTAAGGGATACGATAAAATACAAGCCAAAATAATAAAATCAGTAAAAAATCAAATCGCTGAACCATTAACTCATATTCTAAATTGTAGCTTATCACATGGTGAGTTTCCTGAGGCGTTCAAATGTGCTAGGGTAATCCCACTTTATAAAGGAGGTGATCATAAAAATCCCAACAACTATAGGCCAATATCCATTTTGAGTGTTTTATCAAAAATATTTGAAAAATGTGTCAGCCTTCAACTTACAAATATCAATATTCTTGCAGAAAATCAATATGGTTTTAGAAAAAAATAAGGGTACGGACGAAGCTCTTCTGTCAATAATCAAAGATATTGCTAGTAACATTGATAGAAATAGAAAAACCATAGCAATATTTTTAGACTTAGCCAAAGCTTTTGACACGGTTTCTCATAAACTTTTATTAAAAAAGTTAGAAAACGTGGGAATTCATGGAACAGAATTAAAATTCTTCAAAGAATATATTGAAAAACGATCCCAGTTTGTACAAATTGGAACCACAACCAGTGACATAAAGCAAATAAATTATGGCGTTCCTCAAGGTCCACTTTTTAATTTACATAAATGATCTCTGTTTTCTTAAAATTGGAGGAAAAATTATTACTTTTGCAGATGACACTGCACTACTTTTCAATAGTGACACATGGGAAAAAGCGTACGTATTGGCAGAAAAGGGAGTCAATATAGTAAAATCATGGCTAGATAACAGTGTCTTATCTCTTAATATAAAAAAAACTAAATTTATGACCTTCAGTATTGACACACGAGGACAACCTTTGGATCAACATTCTATTACAGTTCACAATTGCTACAAAAATTTCTGTCAATGTACCCCCCTGGAAAAATGTAACGAGATCAAGTATCTAGGAGTTGTTGTTGACAATAACTTAAATTGGAAAAAGCATATTGAGGAATGTTCCATAAAAATTCGAAAACTAATCTATCTATTTTTACGTATTCGCAATGTTTTTAAAATAGATGACCTTAAGTTCATCTATAATGCAGTTGCTCAATCTATACTATGTTATGGCATCATAGTTTGGGGAGGAACGTATAAAACCGCACTAAGTCCCATTGAAATAGCCCAGAAGAGTATCATTCGAGTTATTAATAAAAAACCTTTTAGATATCCGTCTAATTCATTAATTTCTGAATTTGAAGTTTTAGATATTCGTCAGCTATACCTCAAGAAATTAATCATTTACTCACATAAGCTCAATATAACACAATATACTCGAGTTGAAAATTCCTACAATATTAGACAAAGACTTTTACCCACCCCCAGAGCTCATACCACGTTTGCTCAAAAACATTTTGATTTTATTTTGCCTCGTATTTTAAACATATTTACAAAAGAATTGATTGGTTCTGAGATATATAATATAAAATCACTAAGTGCTATGAAAAATAAACTATCTTCTTGGATTCTCAACAAAGGTAGAATGAACATTGAAGATATATTTTTTAAAATTATGAAATGATTATAAAACCGTGATAGCTTATATTATAATTTGTATTTTTGATTTTTTTTTGATATGTTATAATTATATATTAGACATAAATGGGTTTACATAAGTAAAGACTGTGTCAGTTAAAATGAATTGTAAAGCTATTCCGACACAAGCACTGCTTAGTGGAATAGTTCTTATCCACTGGATGTTGGTACTGATAGATTGTATTCATTTTGTCAGTGCCAACATGTTATACTAAATTGTCAATTTTTAATTTTTTTTTTTGTTCTATGTTTCACTGTCGTATTGTTGTAATTTTTTTTTTGTATGGTTATTGTGGATTTAAATAAATAAATAAATAAATAAAATAAATAAATAATGCAGGCACATCAGCTATTTTGGCTTGCTTTAGGGCACATTTCATAGTTCCGAGATGCGTTGATTTTTTCTCCATCCCCCCCTCACCTCTCGCGTACGCCGGGTAATATAATGTTTTTATTTTATTTTTTGACTATAATACAGTCTTAATTTGATTTAGAAATCAACTTTTAACTTGATTGTTGGTACATCATTTTCTTCAAAAAAACAATAGTAAAGTGCTAAAAAAATCGAATATTTGACTACGATCCGGAGGCAGAAGATCTTATCAGAATGGAATAATATTTTTCACACGTTAGTTTAAAGCCATTTGGCATCTTTTCCGCAGAAAGCACCTCGGAAAAGTCAAAAAAAGTAAAAACGGCCCACCCTAATAGTTAGTCGTTGTTTTTATATCATTCAGTGTCCTGTTCAACGTCTCAAGCTTATGTTTGTGTGCCATAGTGAATTCATCCCAGATGATAATTCATCCCAGCTGTTCTGCCTCCATCCAATAAAGTTGCTGCAATGCCAGATGATGCAGCAGCCAATGCGATGCCATTATTTGATCGTATTTCGTCGAGGATTAGCGGAATGAGAAATGTTTTGTTAGTTCCACCTGGTGCATCCAAAAAAAAAGAATCCACCTTTTCCTCCCAAAACTGCCTGCATAATGCAGTCGTAAATGATTCTTTGATCATCAGTCAGTAGTGAGACATTGCGATTCAGATTACCGCACGGGCCATGAATCTTGTTTGTTGTAACAATATCGAACAGCGGATCTGGAATTTCCGCAGAAATTATACTATCGATTTCCTCACTGATAGAATCGATGTACAAACAATAATAATAGCCGAACACTGTGTAGAGAGTGAGAGAAAGCTTATTGTGTGAGAGCGATAGGAGTCCGCCATCTTTCTTGTCCCTACTCCTTGTTGTTTGCTGGTTGAGAGGTGACACCTGTATAACAATCGCACTTTCTGTTTTCATTGGGTTAAATATATAAAATGCCCCTGCATATCTGAAAGAAAAACTTCAACCGTTGGCCTCTCATGGACTACCACTTCGGTCTAGAGATGAGAGAACCCTTGCCATCCCACCTCACGTTACAGATTATTATGCATCTTCCTTCACTATTCATGCTGCCAGGCTGTGGAAAAATTTAGCATTTGATATTAGAACTGCCATATCACTTCCAATTTTCAAATCTCGTCTTAAATGTTCACACTTCCTCTCAATTCCATAACCTTTTTATCCACTTTATGTTTTGTTGTCTTATACTGTTTGTGTTATTGTGTTATTATGTATGTATATGCCGAAACTATGTTATTTACTTTTGATCTCAGATGGTTTACTGGAAGAAATTGCCTCCAGGCAATAAGTCCACCATTTGTACTTTGTAATTTTATTTTTATACAAAAAAGTGTTATATAAATAAATAAATAAAAATTTATCGTACGAAAATTATTAATCAATTGCAATCTTGCACATCTGTGGATAAAAGTTAAAATAGTAATATCGCTATTAAAAAATAGGAGTTAGTGGTAAAAGGGTGTAAATTTAGGGTTATAGGTATTTTTTAATGGCGATTCATAAAAAAATAAAAAAATATTTTTTGTCCAAAAACTAAAAGCAAAAAATCTGGAGAGGGCCACTTTTATCACTTAGGGGTATAAAAAATAGCCTACAACCTATTTTCAGACCTACCAAATAGGTATACACAAAAAAATCATAAAAATCCGTCAAGCCGTTTCGGAGAAGTTCGATAACAAACACTGTGACACGAGATTTTTATATATTAGATAATGTATTTGAATTATAACAGATGGTGTTAATATTGTAAGTCATCAACATATTTAAATACACAAGTAGGTATCAAATACATTATTTTCTTATTAAAAAGAATGGGTTGTTGCCAATACTTAACTCCCCACACCATGGTAAGTGTTTATTTTTTCTTCTCGAAAGGTTGAATATTTCTAAATGCATTTTTATGAGGAAAATTTATATTTGATTCTTAAGCAAATATAAGATTCCCAGAGGACAAAAGTCTACACAATATACCATGCACAGAATAGTATGAATATGCACGTTCTACATGATACCTGTTGAGAAATTTTAAATAAAATAGCATTTTTAACAAGATGTGCACGTATGAGACAGTCGATGTATGTGTCAAGATAGAAGAATGCGGTGTTCGGTTCTCACTACCTACCCCTTGAGGAAGATAGATGTGGAGAGTAAAAAATACACTCAAAAATACTCTATAGAGATGCATACAATATTAATGTGAAGTTGATCACTCAATTTTCCCTTACAGAAGCTATTTTACTTCTGTTATATACATTTTTCATACAAAAACGAAATTTATTTCACATTGATATGGCAAACCAAAGTTTTTTTTTAAATTTTGACAATCCTTGAATGCATTTTTGATGAGTGTATTTTTGTTGTATTGAAATTTCAAACAGTATACAAAAAACTTGATTTTCCAGACCGTGAGAGATTAACGGATATCTATGGAAAACTAATCAGCTCTAGGTCTATGCACTTTATACATATGATTTTAATATGAAGTCAATCGGACTTATAGTTTGGGCTGTAGAGAGCACACAAAAAAATAAAACAACGTAAATGATGATATCGTAGAGAAGAAATTAAAAGTTGTCTATGAATAACTGAACAGCTCTAGGTCTTTTTTCTTTTCGAGAAGAAAAAATGAACGCTTACTATGTTGTGGAGAGTTTAGTATTGGTCACAACCCACTCGTTTAATTAAGTGAATGTACCTACATAAAGAGATATTATTTATTTATTTATTTATTTAATGTTGCTTCTCGGGCAACTAACAGCTGTACTATGTCAAATATTTAATATGGAGGTATTGGTGTAGGTGTACCAATCCAATAAGAACTCTCACTATACCTATTGTATGTAAATCTTTGTCTGAAGTCAAGCGTTTTGCCAAATAACATTTTATGTACCTTCCAACATATGTAATGTATGTAGGTGTACGTATCTGTGATTAAAATTTTCACTTTATATACATTTTCACAATCAATGTTGGTTGTGTTATAGTATTGTTAGGTACCTACATATGTACCCACACAATGTGTATCACGTGTTTTAATGTACATATTATTGGTCAAGTAAAGTATGACAAAAATATGATTCAGATATCTACTGTATATGTATGTATGTATGTAGTTAGAGAAATGAGTGTGTTGTGACTGTCCTTGTCTAGTGTGAGAGATGAAAGGGAGGGAGAATGCGGCGGCAAATATCCAAATATCCAAATATCCAAGGGCGTCGCGGCGCCTGGCGTCATGTTGACTGCTACCATTATACAATATTATTATATACCTACCTACCTACCTACTTATCTCAATACATTCTTTGGCCGTGATCTTAATATCATCTTATCCTAACTATGTAAGTACAATGTATATTTATACAAGGTCAATAATACTTTCAATAGCATTTCGCCCTTGTTGATTCAGTTGGCACTTGACATATTTGTTACTTGAGCCAAAGGTCCCGGGTTCGATTCCCGGTGGAGACACAGTATTTAATTGTAAAATTCTAAATATGTAAGACGATGAATATCACGAGGGGCCAAAATGTAGAAAATTGTTATTGGGTGCGCGTTAGTACCTAATTGTTATTAATAAAGATCACATTTATTATATTATTTATTTAATTTAATGGGAAACATGCCTACAGCAATTTATAATCCATAAATAAAACAATATCAGTAATTTGCCAAAATAGTTCCCACAACATGCGTAATATAAAAATAGGACAAGTTAGCTTAAAAAACATATAGGTACATACAGTGGAGTGAGGTACTTATAAGATGAACTATACACAGGTGTATAATCTAAAGATACAAATTGAAAAAAATGTTCAACCTCAGCATAAATAAAATAGAAAAGAGGTACTTACAATGTTATGAAGTAGGTACCTATATAAAATGAAAGAGATATATTATATGACAGTCTTAGGATGTATGTAAGTACCTACATATTATTAAGTATATCCTATCCTTTCTAAATATGTGGGATGAGGTTGAATGATAGTTCTTTCAGCTAATGAGAGAGGTTATCACAGAACGACCTCTTTTTATTTACTATACTACCTCACCCATGCCTCACAAATTTAAATAATTTAATTATATTCATACATATGTAGTACATTTCATATGCATACATACTTTAAGGATTAAAATACTTTTGTATGTAACATTTTTCAGTTTACAGATAATAGGTAGGTATACCTTATTATACTTTCTACGTACACCATAAAACAGATTTTTTTGATTTACTTTCAACACGTTCATATAATCAATATTACATATGTTGGTGAGAGTGAATTTACCAAATAGCATAGTAACATTACATAAAGAAATATAATATTATATAAACAAACCTTATGTTTGTTTTTATAGATTTTACTCCATTCTATACTAAATTAATACATATTTTTGTCGAATATTGAGAAACTCTCAAAAAAACTAAACATTAAGCAATACAAGTTGATAAATCATAATATTAAGAAGTTGATTCCGAATAAACAATAGGTCATATCACTTTGATAGCAAAAATTTATCAATGATCATATAATTCATATACATATTATGTAGGTAAGTAAGGTTTTCTTGGAAACTAAGAACGATCGCAATTTGGGATATTTGGGGGGCGTGGTGGGGTGATGCTCACCCAGGAGGGGTGGAAGGGGGAGAGTTATTTTTTAACCTGTGTACTCCATATTTTTTGTCAAATTTCCCATTAATTTCAATCGAATTCGCTTTCACTAAAAATTCAAAACAATAGTCTGGTTTGCAGCGCAATGGTGCAAAAATATAGGCATATTTATCTACTAACAAAATTGTATGAGTGAATATAAGTAGGTGATGATAATATTCATAAATTTATGAGAAATAATTTATATTATAAATCTCAATGTTTGTATGTTTGTATGGTTTTATATGCGTTATGCGCTTCTAAACCGTTGATCCGATTGCAATAACTTGACGTGAATTTTCGAGCGTTGTGACCTGGGATTGTCACTGGATTTAAACATGTTACATCTTCTTCATCATCGAGTAAATATTTTATAAATCAAAATTTGAATGTAGAACTTTAGGGTAAGTCGGTACCTAATACCTACTTACATGCACACACGCACACACACGCACGCACGCACGTACATATGTACGCATGCACGCACGAGTTACAAATTTTCTATAACTATATTTTCAGAATTTTGGCTCTGTGCGTCAAGCGAATTAAAAGTTATGAAGGGAGGACAACTATCAATTTGACAGTAGACAAGCAACACATGAAATCCAACTGTCGATGGGTATAGTAGATATGTACATATATTATAGTGTATGAATACGTAAAAATCCATCTGTGTGCCGCCGCGCGCCGTTGGCCAAGAAAAGAAATGTGTCGAAATAAGAAATAAATCGTTTTTATAATATAGAAACACACTTACAATAAAAAATGATTTAAAATTTGATTGATTGTAAGCATTGTAAATAATTAAAAATTGGCCAGTCCATTACCTTGTGTTAACAAAATTTTTGCAAAGACTGACTATGGGAAGTGGTTTGAAATTTGATTTGCGTCGTTAAATGTTACAACGCACAACACATTCGTATGAATAAATAAAGTATCCTATCAAATATGAATAAAGTATATTATAAACATTTGTGCACGCTTGGGTTTTGGGTAATGATTTTAAATATGAGCTGGCTGACAGGCTGTGAGGCACCGGCTTAGAATAGTGCTTCCACTCTTTTCTATTATTGTTTTCGAGTGTCCCGTAAGAGCCGGGTAATCGAAAATACAACAGGCAACAATAACATCTCACATAGTTCAGCAATGAGGTTCACCACCCATTCTGAATATAGTGCCTTTTTAGGTGAGACGAGACTGGTGTGTGGGTATACACAGATATGTTGTGCTCCCTTTTATAAGGCAATGCACACCCGCACACCCGCTGGTTACCCCATATTGTGGGATATGCCGTGATGGTATGAATGAATGAATGAATTTTAAATATGACTGATTATCAACATAGTAGGTAAAGAGTTAAGTATTTAACAAAATCGTTATTTTTATATATCGACAAGAAATCAAGAAAAGGATTATGGAAAATGGTTTAAAGTTCGATTGAATAAAAACATTAAAGAATTCTTGTATTGGCCACAACCTGTTGATTTTTATATTTTGTCATCGAATTTTTTAAAAGATCGCGAAGTCATAACTGTAGTGGACGGTTGCTCTTCTTCTCCCCATTCCATTAATGCGGGAGTCCCTCAAGGGTCCATTCTATCTCCAACCCTATTCCTCCTACATATTAATGACTTGCTCTTACGCGCCCCCATCCACTGTTACGCTGATGACAGCACAGTCCATGACAATTTCTCTTTTGACAAACCTCCTAAACAGAGTGAAATATCTGAAGCCCGGAAAGACCTTCATCAAAAAATAAATAGCTACCTCCACTCAATCAATACCTGGGGTGAAAGTAATCTTGTTTCATTTGACGTCTCGAAAACCCAAGCCTGTCTAATTTCGGCGAAGAGAAATCCCAATGAATTGCAAATGTCTTTCAACGGAAGCACCCTACCTAACAGCAGCTCTATCGACCTGCTTGTAGTATCTATAACGAACCAATTACACTACAAGGGCTCCATCGAAGCTAGGGTGAAACTCGCCTCCAAAAAATTGAGCGTACTATATAGAGCGCGTAGATATTTTACTAAGACCCAGATCTGTATAATTATTGAATATGGCAGTCACCTCTGGAGTGGCGCCCCCTAATACCTACTGAATACCCTCGACGCTGTCCAAATACGTGCTATACGTCTGATTGATGATCCATCACTGACTGATGGATTGCAATCACTAGAACACAGACGCAGAGTCGGTATTTTAAGTTTATTCTATAGATACTACCACGGGAATTGCTCAGAAGAACTTGCATCTTTGGTCCCTCCTCCACCCACTCGCAACAGAGTCACTCGATTCACTCAATCGCAGCACCCATTCACAGTGGACCTTCAACATATACGAACAAGTCGCTTCTCGAACTCCTTTATTAATACAGCAGCCCGACTGTGGAACGATCTTCCGAATTCTGTGTTTCCACCTTCGTACAACCCGGGTCTTTTTGAAGTCCGAATTAATAAACTCTTTTCTAGATTGCAGACCCCTCCCGACGCTACGTAGTGCGCTTCTTCGGAGGAGTAAAATGGACCCAAATCCTAATAGCTGGCGTCCCCTACGTAGACATGTTAAAAAAAAAGAAGCAAGTATTCATAGAAAATGTTATTCATCAATTTTGAATGAGAGGAAATGGTAAAACAATTTATTGAACAAAAGCAATGAAGGAGTATAGTGCTGGTCACGTCCCATTCGTTTTCAATTTTATCATCCGAAGTTAGTGTGTATAGAAAATTTAAAATAATATTCAATATTCTGTTTAGTCCACATAATATGTAACTCATGGAAATCATTTTTAATTTGAATATAAACGTTGTACAAAATTTAGTGTTGGTTACAAACCCTATTTTTTATATGTCGTCGTCGAAAGCAAACGTGTTTTGAAATTTAAGCAATTTCGGATGATGGAAAAATAATAAAACACAAGTCTTGAAAAGAGTGTATTGTTGGTCATATCCCATTCGTTTTCATATGTTTGAATCATCAGGTACTGAAGAGGCTGAAGTGATATTAGACGGGAGGTACTGAAAGGACGGGAGGAAGGTACTGAAGGTATGAAATTTAAAATTAAATTTTCAAATTACATAAAGATCAACCGTGTTTAAATCGGTCCTAATAAAACGAATAATGCACAAGCTGTTAGTGACAGAGAGAGCTATGGAGAGAAAGTTGCTGGGTATTTCAATAAGGGACAGAATTCAGAATGTCATGATAAGAGAAAGAACCAAAGTAGCCGATGTAGCGGAAAGGGTCGCTTACTTTAAGTTGAGCTGGGCTGGGCATATTGCCAGATGTCAGGATTCACGATGGACCAAAAAGATCGTAGAATGGCGACCGAGAACAAGCCGAAGAGGTGTCAGCAGACCCCAAAAAAGGTGGTCTGATGACATCAAGAAATGTGCCGGAGGGAGATGGATGCAGTGTGCCCAAGACAGGAAGTTGTGGAGGAACAAGGGGGAGGCCTATGTCTAAGAATGGATAAAAACATGCTGAAGAAGAAGTTTAAATATAAACACGCAGCACTGGGGCTATCAATTATTATATATGTATGTAAGTTTGTAGAAACATATTATTTATAGGGACTAAGTGTATAAGTGATATTTGTAAGTAGGTAGGTACATATTATATCCTACATCATTTAGAGTATAGAACTTTGAGAAAATTTTCATAAAAGCATTCAAAATATTCCAAGATAGTACATACCTAATATATATTACATATGTACCTATAATAATATACATGGTTAGTTACATACCTTATACACTGACAGTGCAGTAGGTATCTACCAACCTACACAGACGTAACAAAACTTTTAACGTTTTATTTCAGACCACCTGAGGACCATTTAATGCATACATACATATATGTATGTATGTACATATATTTACCTACCTATCCGAACATTTATTTACACAAATAATATAATTTATTTATTCAAGAGACAAATACAGTCTTATAAAATAAACAGAAAAAATATAAATAATCAAAGAAGTATGTACCTACCTACAAATACAACAAAAAATAAATTTAAATATGCTTAAATTATTACATGTCATATTTCACACATTTGCCCGTGACGGGAAAGGAAAAGAAGAAAAATGGAAGGGAGAAGGACCTAATTTGTTACTGCTTTGAAAAATAACCAATTCTGCGATAAAAAACAAAAATCAAAATATGTACACAATTTTTTTTTTAACAATACACAGTTTTTCGACCCTATGCATCCATGAATTGTTGAATTGTTGTGGCAATCATGACTAGCAGTGAATACATCAGAATGTGGGATACTGCCCGAGAGATTGACATTATAGAAATGACATATCCTTTTGATAAATTCGTTTTGATTTTAATTAGTGTTGCTTCGAGAAACGTATGTAGAACAAGTCGGTCGATCTGCCATTTTGCAACGGCGCAAGGAAATTAATTTTATTTAATGTATCTGAAGAGTCAACTTTGTAGTTAATAATTTTTTAAGAAACATCTGATCCGCGACCGCTCTCCTGTATATGATGTTGGTTATTCGGAAGTGTTTCTCAATTTCGTCATATAAACTATACGCGTTATATGATTTGAAGAATTTGAGGAATCGTTTTTGGACTCTTTCAAGTTGATCAATATATTTATTGTACATAGATAGTGTGGGTTCCAAATCTAAGAAAAATTCTGAAATGGACGAACATAGCTATCGTAAATGAGCAAAAGCATCCTGAAGTTCGTGAAAAATTTACATGTTCTCAGAAAAAAACCCAGTCACTTGCTTTAGTAACTATGCTATCAATACCTCATAAGTAAGTTTGAGTCCAAAAGAACTCCAAGATCATGTACACACTCTTTATTCGATAAGAATAATCAAGATGTATTACCTATAAACATTCATTTGAGCTGGGTGGTGTTGTTTTTTACGTATGACCATAATGCCTTGGGATTTCTAATGATGTTCTCTTCCGCTTTACGAATAAAATCCTATGACATTTCTTTGCAAGTCTTTTTTTTCTGGTTCGTAACCCGGAGAAGGTTAAGTTAACCGAAGGATTCTTATAGACAACATAACAACAACGCCTGTAATGTTTGCTTTTTTCTCGAATCAGCTTTACTAACGATCGTGTATACCACGGTGGATAAGAACATTTAACAACGAATTTTGATGGGATTTTATAAGTAATTATATTATTTATGAAATTGTAAATTAAAGATATTGCATGATTTATAGACTCGGCTGCATTGAGTATGCCCCAGTCCACCCATTCTTAATTTTTTCTTATATCATCATAGTTTGCCTTATGAAAAAGTGGCCTTTTAGTTTATTTTCCTTCAAGACCTCGCACTCGCCTTTATCTGCAGTAATGAGAGATTAATGATAGCCATCTTTAGGAACCAATGGATCATCTGCAGGCCCTTCATGCACTAGAAAGTTACAGAGGACAAGATCAAGAAATCTTCCTGATTGGTTTGAAACTCTGTTATACTGTTGAAGATCGCAATAATAAATATCATCAACTTATAGTGAGCTTAATGCTGAAGTGTAATTACGAGGCTCAAGACCAATCTCGCTCTCTTGAATGAACCAGTTTAAATTAGCTTAGTTAAAATCTCCCAAAATAATGAATTTGTCGTTTGGACGATTCAGAATCTTATGCTCCAAGTCCTTTGAGAAGGAGGAAATTTGGGAATTATAATTATAGGTTTTTGAAAGTTATATGCAGCAGACATGAACATCAGTAATTCCAGTTGAACTCGGAATGCGTTGAGTTACCCAAATGTCTTCTTTACATAGTTGAACCCCACGAATAGTTACATATCGAGTTGAATTCATTTTTTCCAGCTAGCAGCACCCCTCCACTCATTGATACATCCTCCATAATACATATTATGATATTGAAATAAAATTAGTGAGCAATACTGCATTAATTTATGGCATAATGACGACATCGTGTCAAAAATGTTAGATATAAAGAAGGGTGTACCTACATATTATAAACACGCACAAACGCACGCACTAACACTATCATTGTTTTATTACTTAAATATTCGAATCCTGCCTCGACCGATTTCGTTCACCTATAGCACAAGCATTTATGCTATTTTTAGAGAACGTAGGAAGATGATGGACTAAAAAAGTGCTGAAATGGCGACCTAGAACGTGCAAGAGAAGTGTTGGAAGACCTCTAACCAGGTGGTCTGACGATATCAGCAGAGTAGCTGGAGGCGGATGGATGCGGTCTGCCCAGGATAGGGAGCTGTGGAGGTCTCAGGGGGAGGTCTATGTCCATTGCTGGACGAAAGAGGGCTGACGAAGGAAAGAAGGAGAAGGAAGAAGATGTATATGTACTTGTCTAACATGGACATATTCATTTTTTTATATATAAAAAAAATAATAGTTAAAAATGATGATATGGAGCGGATGTATGCAGTGGACAATGGATAATGTGAATGGTAAATTGTCATAATATTTCAACGATAAACCTCCATTAGTCTATGTAGGTTGGCAGTTGGTTGGTGGTGCTACAGACACGCCATCTACATTTATTATAGTTACCAATAGAGCATCAAAGATGAAGGAAGATATTATGTATACCTTACAGGACTAATACTGCTATTGCGTATAGTTGATTGCCTGGATCATAGTAGCACCCAGGAGCGGGTGGTTTGGTTAACAGAGCCTTCACAATCATTTATAATAATTTAGATACCTTCCTTCTAACTACAGCATTATCACACTCTTACATAATTATCTTAACATATACCTACATATAATATCTACATACATACATTACTCACACAATCACGGTTTGAAGCTACTGAAATACATAACATTATCTTCATTATAACGATCTGTAGCTACTGAAGTACAAAATATATTTTACCTCTATTATAATCTATACTTATTAAAATACCTTCACTATTAAAATCTGTATCTACTAACCTACATAATATAATGTATCTACATTATGTATATATGTACACTATCAAGATCTGTAGTTAATAAAACCTACACTATCTTCATTATTACGATCTGAAGTTACTAAACTACATAAAATAATATACCTACCTAAATTATCTATACTATCACGATCTGTAGTTATGTACTTAACTACATAATACAATATACCTTCACTATCTTCACTATTACAATATGTAGTTTCTAAATAACATAGTATAATGTACCTAAATTATGTACGCTATCACGATCTGTAGTTACTAACCTACATAACATAATGTACCTACATTATGTACACTATATAGATCTGTAGTTACAAAACTACATAAAATAATATACCTACATTATCTATACTATCACGATCTGTAGTTATGTACTTAACTACATAATACAATATACCTTCACTATCTTCACTATTACAATATGTAGTTTCTAAATAACATAGTATAATGTACCTAAATTATGTACGCTATCACGATCTGTAGTTACTAACCTACATAACATAATGTACCTACATTATGTACACTATATAGATCTGTAGTTACAAAACTACATAAAATAATATACCTACATTATCTATACTATCACGATCTGTAGTTATGTACTTAACTACATAATACAATATACCTTCACTATCTTCACTATTACAATATGTAGTTTCTAAATAACATAGTATAATGTACCTAAATTATGTACGCTATCACGATCTGTAGTTACTAACCTACATAACATAATGTACCTACATTATGTACACTATATAGATCTGTAGTTACAAAACTACATAAAATAATATACCTACATTATCTATACTATCACGATCTGTAGTTATGTACTTAACTACATAATACAATATACCTTCACTATCTTCACTATTACAATATGTAGTTTCTAAATAACATAGTATAATGTACCTAAATTATGTACGCTATCACGATCTGTAGTTACTAACCTACATAACATAATGTACCTACATTATGTACACTATATAGATCTGTAGTTACAAAACTACATAAAATAATATACCTACATTATCTATACTATCACGATCTGAATTTATGTACTTAACTACATAATACAATATACCTTCACTATCTTCACTATTACAATATGTAGTTTCTAAATAACATAGTATAATGTACCTAAATTATGTACGCTATCACGATCTGTAGTTACTAACCTACATAACATAATGTACCTACATTATGTACACTATATAGATCTGTAGTTACAAAACTACATAAAATAATATACCTACATTATCTATACTATCACGATCTGTAGTTATGTACTTAACTACATAATACAATATACCTTCACTATCTTCACTATTACAATATGTAGTTTCTAAATAACATAGTATAATGTACCTAAATTATGTACGCTATCACGATCTGTAGTTACTAACCTACATAACATAATGTACCTACATTATGTACACTATATAGATCTGAGGTTACAAAACTACATAAAATAATATACCTACATTATCTATACTATCACGATCTGTAGTTATGTACTTAACTACATAATACAATATACCTTCACTTTCTTCACTATTACAATATGTAGTTTCTAAATAACATAGTATAATGTACCTAAATTATGTACGCTATCACGATCTGTAGTTACTAACCTACATAACATAATGTACCTACATTATGTACACTATATAGATCTGTAGTTACAAAACTACATAAAATAATATACCTACATTATCTATACTATCACGATCTGTAGTTATGTACTTAACTACATAATACAATATACCTTCACTATCTTCACTATTACAATATGTAGTTTCTAAATAACATAGTATAATGTACCTAAATTATGTACGCTATCACGATCTGTAGTTACTAACCTACATAACATAATGTACCTACATTATGTACACTATATAGATCTGTAGTTACAAAACTACATAAAATAATATACCTACATTATCTATACTATCACGATCTGAATTTATGTACTTAACTACATAATACAATATACCTTCACTATCTTCACTATTACAATATGTAGTTTCTAAATAACATAGTATAATGTACCTAAATTATGTACGCTATCACGATCTGTAGTTACTAACCTACATAACATAATGTACCTACATTATGTACACTATATAGATCTGTAGTTACAAAACTACATAAAATAATATACCTACATTATCTATACTATCACGATCTGTAGTTATGTACTTAACTACATAATACAATATACCTTCACTATCTTCACTATTACAATATGTAGTTTCTAAATAACATAGTATAATGTACCTAAATTATGTACGCTATCACGATCTGTAGTTACTAACCTACATAACATAATTTACCTACATTATGTACACTATATAGATCTGTAGTTACAAAACTACATAAAATAATATACCTACATTATCTATACTATCACGATCTGTAGTTATGTACTTAACTACATTATACAATATACCTTCGCTATCTTCACTATTACAATATGTAGTTTCTAAATAACATAGTATAATGTACCTCAATTATGTATGTACGCTATCACGATCTGTAGTTACTAACCTACATAACATAATGTACCTACATTATGTACACTATATAGATCTGTAGTAACAAAACTACATAAAATAATATACCTACATTATCTATACTATCACGATCTGTAGTTATGTACTTAACTACATAATACAATATACCTTCACTATCTTCACTATTACAATATGTAGTTTCTAAATAACATAGTATAATGTACCTAAATTATGTACGCTATCACGATCTGTAGTTACTAACCTACATAACATAATGTACCTACATTATGTACACTATATAGATCTGAGGTTACAAAACTACATAAAATAATATACCTACATTATCTATACTATCACGATCTGTAGTTATGTACTTAACTACATAATACAATATACCTTCACTATCTTCACTATTACAATATGTAGTTTCTAAATAACATAGTATAATGTACCTAAATTATGTACGCTATCACGATCTGTAGTTACTAACCTACATAACATAATGTACCTACATTATTTACACTATATAGATCTGTAGTTACAAAACTACATAAAATAATATACCTACATTATCTATACTATCACGATCTGTAGTTATGTACTTAACTACATAATACAATATACCTTCACTATCTTCACTATTACAATATGTAGTTTCTAAATAACATAGTATAATGTACCTAAATTATGTACGCTATCACGATCTGTAGTTACTAACCTACATAACATAATGTACCTACATTATGTACACTATATAGATCTGTAGTTACAAAACTACATAAAATAATATACCTACATTATCTATACTATCACGATCTGAATTTATGTACTTAACTACATAATACAATATACCTTCACTATCTTCACTATTACAATATGTAGTTTCTAAATAACATAGTATAATGTACCTAAATTATGTACGCTATCACGATCTGTAGTTACTAACCTACATAACATAATGTACCTACATTATGTACACTATATAGATCTGTAGTTACAAAACTACATAAAATAATATACCTACATTATCTATACTATCACGATCTGTAGTTATGTACTTAACTACATAATACAATATACCTTCACTATCTTCACTATTACAATATGTAGTTTCTAAATAACATAGTATAATGTACCTAAATTATGTACGCTATCACGATCTGTAGTTACTAACCTACATAACATAATGTACCTACATTATGTACACTATATAGATCTGAGGTTACAAAACTACATAAAATAATATACCTACATTATCTATACTATCACGATCTGTAGTTATGTACTTAACTACATAATACAATATACCTTCACTTTCTTCACTATTACAATATGTAGTTTCTAAATAACATAGTATAATGTACCTAAATTATGTACGCTATCACGATCTGTAGTTACTAACCTACATAACATAATTTACCTACATTATGTACACTATATAGATCTGTAGTTACAAAACTACATAAAATAATATACCTACATTATCTATACTATCACGATCTGTAGTTATGTACTTAACTACATTATACAATATACCTTCGCTATCTTCACTATTACAATATGTAGTTTCTAAATAACATAGTATAATGTACCTCAATTATGTATGTACGCTATCACGATCTGTAGTTTCTAACCTACATAACATAATGTACCTACATTATGTACACTATATAGATCTGTAGTAACAAAACTACATAAAATAATATACCTACATTATCTATACTATCACGATCTGTAGTTATGTACTTAACTACATAATACAATATACCTTCACTATCTTCACTATTACAATATGTAGTTTCTAAATAACATAGTATAATGTACCTAAATTATGTACGCTATCACGATCTGTAGTTACTAACCTACATAACATAATGTACCTACATTATGTACACTATATAGATCTGAGGTTACAAAACTACATAAAATAATATACCTACATTATCTATACTATCACGATCTGTAGTTATGTACTTAACTACATAATACAATATACCTTCACTATCTTCACTATTACAATATGTAGTTTCTAAATAACATAGTTTAATGTACCTAAATTATGTACGCTATCACGATCTGTAGTTACTAACCTACATAACATAATGTACCTACATTATTTACACTATATAGATCTGTAGTTACAAAACTACATAAAATAATATACCTACATTATCTATACTATCACGATCTGTAGTTATGTACTTAACTACATAATACAATATACCTTCACTATCTTCACTATTACAATATGTAGTTTCTAAATAACATAGTATAATGTACCTAAATTATGTACGCTATCACGATCTGTAGTTACTAACCTACATAACATAATGTACCTACATTATGTACACTATATAGATCTGTAGTTACAAAACTACATAAAATAATATACCTACATTATCTATACTATCACGATCTGTAGTTATGTACATAACTACATAATACAATATACCTTCACTATCTTCACTATTACAATATGTAGTTTCTAAATAACATAGTATAATGTACCTAAATTATGTACGCTATCACGATCTGTAGTTACTAACCTACATAACATAATGTACCTACATTATGTACACTATATAGATCTGTAGTTACAAAACTACATAAAATAATATACCTACATTATCTATACTATCACGATCTGTAGTTATGTACTTAACTACATAATACAATATACCTTCACTATCTTCACTATTACAATATGTAGTTTCTAAATAACATAGTATAATGTACCTAAATTATGTACGCTATCACGATCTGTAGTTACTAACCTACATAACATAATGTACCTACATTATGTACACTATATAGATCTGTAGTTACAAAACTACATAAAATAATATACCTACATTATCTATACTATCACGATCTGTAGTTATGTACTTAACTACATAATACAATATACCTTCACTATCTTCACTATTACAATATGTAGTTTCTAAATAACATAGTATAATGTACCTAAATTATGTACGCTATCACGATCTGTAGTTACTAACCTACATAACATAATGTACCTACATTATGTACACTATATAGATCTGTAGTTACAAAACTACATAAAATAATATACCTACATTATCTATACTATCACGATCTGTAGTTATGTACTTAACTACATAATACAATATACCTTCACTATCTTCACTATTACAATATGTAGTTTCTAAATAACATAGTATAATGTACCTAAATTATGTACGCTATCACGATCTGTAGTTACTAACCTACATAACATAATGTACCTACATTATGTACACTATATAGATCTGAGGTTACAAAACTACATAAAATAATATACCTACATTATCTATACTATCACGATCTGTAGTTATGTACTTAACTACATAATACAATATACCTTCACTATCTTCACTATTACAATATGTAGTTTCTAAATAACATAGTATAATGTACCTAAATTATGTACGCTATCACGATCTGTAGTTACTAACCTACATAACATAATGTACCTACATTATGTACACTATATAGATCTGTAGTTACAAAACTACATAAAATAATATACCTACATTATCTATACTATCACGATCTGTAGTTATGTACTTAACTACATAATACAATATACCTTCACTATCTTCACTATTACAATATGTAGTTTCTAAATAACATAGTATAATGTACCTAAATTATGTACGCTATCACGATCTGTAGTTACTAACCTACATAACATAATTTACCTACATTATGTACACTATATAGATCTGTAGTTACAAAACTACATAAAATAATATACCTACATTATCTTTACTATCACGATCTGTAGTTACTAACCTACATAACATAATGTACCTACATTATGTACACTATATAGATCTGTAGTTACAAAACTACATAAAATAATATACCTACATTATCTATACTATCACGATCTGTAGTTATGTACTTAACTACATAATACAATATACCTTCACTATCTTCACTATTACAATATGTAGTTTCTAAATAACATAGTATAATGTACCTCAATTATGTATGTACGCTATCACGATCTGTAGTTACTAACCTACATAACATAATGTACCTACATTATGTACACTATATAGATCTGAGGTTACAAAACTACATAAAATAATATACCTACATTATCTATACTATCACGATTTGTAGTTATGTACTTAACTACATAATACAATATACCTTCACTATCTTCACTATTACAATATGTAGTTTCTAAATAACATAGTATAATGTACCTAAATTATGTACGCTATCACGATCTGTAGTTACTAACCTACATAACATAATGTACCTACATTATGTACACTATATACATCTGTAGTTACAAAACTACATAAAATAATATACCTACATTATCTATACTATCACGATCTGTAGTTATGTACTTAACTACATAATACAATATACCTTCACTATCTTGACTATTGCAAGATGTAGTTTCAAAATAACATAGTATAATGTACCTAAATTATGTACATTATGTACACTATATAAAGATTATAAGTCATAGTGAACGTACACGCTTTTGTACTTCCTCCTAAAATACTAAATAAATCAATTTTATAAACGTTTTAAAGATAGAATCAGTGTCAGTTCATGTAACTAATAGTTTTGTGATATATTTTAATATTTTTTCTTACGCTGAACAACGTAAGCCGTGGTTGTATTTTTTGATTTACTTTAAACATATTAAATCTTCGCCATCAAATATTGTGAATTTGTGGCAATAATACGGATCGACGCTCGGTCCAATCACTCTAACTAAGCTGAGCGTGTTGTGTCTCACACTGCGCCGCACCGCACCGATCACATTCCACTGCACTGCACGGTTTCTGATTCTCGCTCTCCGTAGCGCAGCGGTGCCAAACCTTTTGAGATGGAGTGCCCTAAATGTAACCAAATTATAACTGATGGAGTAAAGTGCTTCGCCTGTAACAATCATTTTCATTATAACTGTGGAGGAACAAGTGAAACTAATTTCAGAAAACTCTCCTTAGATAAGCGCGCTAACTGGCGATGTCAAACATGCAAGATGCCATCTACTGCATCGTTATCAACTAGTGAGAGCTCATTAATACTAAGTGAAATAAAGCGAATGAGCACTGAGTTGTCCGAACTCAAACAAATAAAAATAAATATGACCGTTCTCACAAATGAAGTACACGAACTCAAAAGCTCAATTGATTTCAACAACTCCAAACTAGACATGTTCACTACGAAATTCAATGAGATCGATCAGAAACTCTTGAAAGTCGACTCCCTGGAAGCAGAAATTCGTGAACTGAAAATCAAGGTTACGCAATTATATGACACAAATAACACCCGGGACCAATATGTTCGTACGCTACAGTCAACAGTAAATTCTCTCCTAGCTGAAGCGGAAAAACGCGAGCAATGGGCTCGCCTCCAAAACTTAGAAATCCGAGGAATCCCTCAGATCAAGAACGAAGACACGAACCATATCATCCTAAAAATAGCAAATACTATAGGATTTAATTTGGATCTAAATTATGTTGAGTTCTCCAACAGAGTAACGGCAAAAGACCAACAGAAAAATACAACAAAACCAATTATCGTAAAATTTACCAGCCGAATTATTAAGGACGCCTTCCTATCAGCAGTTAAGAAAAGAAAAGGGCTTACTACCAAGGACTGTGGCTTTCCCGGCGCAGATCACAACATCTTTATAAACGACCACTTAACACGCAATGGGAAACATCTCTTCTTCCTGGTCCGTAAATTGAAAAAAGAACGGGGTTTTCAGTATGCCTGGCTCCGGAACTGCCGTATATTCGTCCGGAAAAACACGACTTCACCACCCATACTCATAGCAAACGAAGAAGACTTGAAAAAGATGATGTAAACTCTAGAACCTTCTCCAACATTTGTTCTTTACCTACGTCACTTTACATGTTCTCTGTGAATTACTGCTTAACTATTGTGCACTATATTCCAATTTTCAAATTTTTCACATTACTCTTAGCTTATCCCTTCCCAATACCAACACCCATTATTACATTCCTTCCAACTTATCCCATCTCAAAAACTTTGAGAAGCGCTGATCGATTGCTGCTCACATCTAACTCAGTACATGCAACTATGACTGGCCAAATTTTAGTAATGAGACGCTACATTACATATTTAGCACCTTCTCACTCACACTCATGGGACACAGGCGGCATGGTAAGCACTTTACAAGACTCTCTCTCACTCATACTCTTCCAATTTATTTTCATAACTACATACAATTCTACACACCTATATCTCTCGACGTATTGCAATCTTATATACATAATCAATCACAACCCTACACAATTATCTTTAATATCGTACCGCTATATTATATTTCATCATATAAAACTACACGCTCATTGCTACTTTTTATTATTTATTCCATTCATTATCCCACCTTACACACAACAATATATTTTTAATGCACTTATATTAATTATTCTAAAACATTCACAACTACGATACCCTATGATACTTATGAAGTTCTTGTTATTTTTGTTCGTTTGTTTTACTGTGAGATTGTCGCTTAAATATACATTGTTATGTATGTCACGATTCTCCATGACACTCGTCTTAGACGTTACTACTCGAAGATCTATCTTCTTCACCTTCACCTTTACATGTCCCAGACACAAGTTTTTTCTACGGTGCACTAAATTTTTATGCCACCATATTTGTCCTCGTTCACCTCATTGTAGCCCTCTTTTAACATATTTCTTTATCTCTTCTATACTTCTGGTACCTGAATACTCACCTACATTACAATGGTACTGACAGCCTATTACCAGAACGTCAGAGGACTTCGAACTAAGACGGACTTATTATTACAAAACTCATCGGCAAATGAATTTGATATTTACGCACTCACTGAGACGTGGCTACTGGATGGAATCCGGAATGACGAAATCTTTGATAACCGATATGTCGTACACCGTAGGGATCGTGACTATGAAACTACTGGTCAAAAGCTTGGTGGTGGAGTTCTACTGGCTCTGAGACATGAACTCACAGCACTATCGCGTCCATTATGGCGGTCGCGCGCGGAGGATGTGTGGGTCACTGTACGTACTAAGGGTGCCTTGCATGATCTGCATGTTTGCTGTGTGTATCTGCCAAAAGGACCTACTTATAATGATCTCATGGAGAGCTTCCTAACTGTACTCTCAAGACTTACCCTTGAATTCCCGGATGACAATTTTCTTTTAATGGGTGACTTCAATCTCTCGGATGTGACATGGACTCTACCCGTAAATAATACTTTCTGCTCCGTTGTAAACCACCCAACTACAACGAGTCTCTCATTTATTGATTGTATTAACTTTTCTGGGCTACACCAATTCAATAGTATTCCTAATTCCAGTGGTAGATTCCTTGACCTTATATTATGCAATGATCATGTTTGTGTCTCGGCATGTGATGACCCCCTAATTGATGAAGATGCGCACCATCCCTCACTAACCATTGACATATCATTTTTCAATTTGCCTGTATTATATGCTGAACAAAGATGGATATCTCTCACTCACCGTGGTGATTATGATTCATTTAACTCTTCTCTTCAGCAGATCAACTGGCATCATATACTATCGTCTGGCGATCTGGATATGGGTCTCGACAGATTCTACTCAATTTTACATGATCTCATTGAAACTTATATTCCAAGAAAATTAACATGGAACACTAAATATCCCCCTTGGTACACCTCAGCACTTATTAAACTAGTAAAAGAGAAGCATAAGTTTCACAGAAAATTTAAAACCTTCAAGAATCCCCTAGACTACAACACATTCTGTTTACTCCGAACGCGTTTTAAAACCTTAAACCGTCAACTTCATTCTTCTTACTTAATTACTATTGAAAACGGTATCTCCTCCAATCCCAAAACTTTGTGGAAATATGTCAAAGCTAATAATGATTCACATGGATTTCCTAATACAATGTTCTTCAATGAAGAAAAAGCCGCAAATGGTCCCGACATATCCAATCTCTTCTCTAAGTATTTTAGCTCGGTATTCGACACAAATCCACCAGTACCCCCGAATGCTCCCCAATTATTTCATGACAGTACCCCGAGTATTAATAAAATAGAAATAAATCCAAATCTTGTCCTCAAATATATCGAAAAACTTGATATGACTAAAGGAGCTGGCCCGGATCGCATCCCTCCTTTCCTTATACATAAATGCGCATATCACTTGCCTTTCCCATTAACAATCTTGTTTCATCGCTCTTTAACTGAGGGTAATATGCCTAGTATTTGGAGACAAGCCTACGTAAGTCCTATATTTAAAAAGGGCAGTAAATCAGATGTCGAAAACTACCGACCTATCTCTAAACTATGTATCTTTAGTAAAATTCTCGAAAAAATTATATACGACCAAACAATCTCTGTTCTAAGACCAGCACTTAACTTAAACCAACATGGATTTATAAAAAATCGATCCACAACGTCTAACCTTATTTCCTTTATAGAATATCTGCACGACAACATGGACCATAAAATACAGGTTGACGCAATTTACACCGACTATAGTAAAGCATTCGACAAGGTAGTACATTCCACACTCATTCTTAAACTTCAGCAAATTGGCATCCACGGCGACTTACTGAGATGGATCTCCTCATATATATCAAACCGGAGCCAAGCTGTTGTGGCTAGCGGTTTTAAATCCAATTGGATTCGGGTCACTTCGGGGGTCCCTCAAGGTTCCTTGTTGGGACCACTTCTGTTTAATATCTACATTAACGATATCACTAACTGTTTTACTTACGCAAAAGTCTCACTTTTCGCAGACGACATGAAGATTTACTGCCCAGTTAAATGTATTGAGGACTGTGAAAATATTCAAACTGACCTCAATCGTCTCGACCTATACTGCAAACAACACAACCTTCAAATTAACCCAAACAAATGTCACTGCCTAAAATTTACACGGAACAAGAACATCATAAGCTTCAACTATTGCCTAAATAATCAACCACTGCGTAATGTAAATGAAACAAAAGACCTTGGTATCATCCTTGACTCAAAACTGTTATTTGACAAACACATTGACTACATTGTTTCCAAAGCGTCTAGGATCCTAGGCTTTATTCTCCGTACATGCAAGCAATTTAACAATATACTCACACTGAAAATTTTATACTTTACATATGTGCGCAGCATTTTGGAATACTCATCACAAGTCTGGAATCCTAGATACTCTACCTACATACACAGAATTGAAAAAATCCAGAATAGATTCCTTAAGTACCTTGATTTTCGCTCCTTTCGAACTCATCTAAATTACTCAGATTCTGCCGAGTTCTTTAAAATTAGCACATTAGAAAACCGTAGAAATATCTCCGACGCCGTCTTTCTATTTAAAATCGCCAACTCTATCGTGGATTGCCCGGAACTGCTTGAACGAATAGCTCTTCGGGTTCCCACCCGAGCAACCCGATTCCAACATTCATTAAACCTTTCACACTGTAACACGAACGCCAAACAACACTCATTCATATACCGTGCATCACACTTCTTCAATACGCACCTAAACGAATTAGATATATTCAACTCATCAATAAATGTTATCAAATCAAAACTTATCAATCATTAAATATTCATATATATTCATCCCAACACATA
Organism: Molanna angustata; assembly: GCA_963576475.1. Taxonomy (NCBI): domain Eukaryota; kingdom Metazoa; phylum Arthropoda; class Insecta; order Trichoptera; family Molannidae; genus Molanna; species Molanna angustata. The sequence goes on from OY754987.1 coordinate 27,377,166, forward strand.
TCCCTCTTCATCTGCACTCTATCTTTCCTCTCTATTCCCAACTCTCTCCTACATATTCTCTATAATTTTTGTATAAACTTATATAGGTACTTATTGTTTTTTACTTATGTGGAAACACATTATTGGCATAATTGTAATAACTTTACTGTCCATACCATAAACATTGTAACGCTGTTTGTTTCCCAAATATAAATAAAATAAAATAAAATAAAATAAAATATGTACATCGCGTGGGACATATTAGTAAATCAGTATCAAAATTCGCGAATATTATTTGCTCATTATGTCGACGAGATTCTGAATATTCGCACTCTGCAATCTGAATCCGCTTCCGGAATTTCTAAAATTTTAAATACTTTTCAAGAGAATATTCAAGCTCTGGAAAGTATGAAAATTGAAAATTTATTTGATAAGTTTATCGCGCACATGGTGATAAAGAATTTAGACGTAACCACTCGTCGCACTATTGAGTCGAAGCTCAAAATTGAAGAAATTCCTAGTTCAGAAACTGTCTATTCTTTTCTTAGAAATCATTGTCGCACTCTAGAAATTGTAACGCCAAATGTTAGTAGAGAGAAAAAAGGTCATATTAAAACATTATTATCGTCAAACAATCCCCATTTTTCAAAATGCCCTTTGTGTAGTGGAGCACATTTTCTATATAAGTGTGCTCAATTTATGGAAATATCTCCGTATCAACGCAAAGAAAAAATACAGAGTCTTAATCGTTGTACTAATTGTTTCAAACAACATGCTTATAAAAACTGCAATTCAAAATATACATGTCGAACATGTAATAAACGCCATCATACTTTATTACATTTTGAATTTACGCCCTCTAATGATTCGACGCATCAAGGCACCGGCGCGGGCGTCAGTGCGCCGGCTACGGCCCTGAACGCTAGAGCCGCCGACCGTTATAATATGTACTCGTCTCGAGCCAATTCGGTTCTACTGGGGACGGCGAAAATTGAAATAAAAAATAATAATAATATTTTTGAATGTATACGCGTTGTTATCGATAGCGGTTCCCAAGTTTCTGTGATTACATTGGAATGTGTACGACGTTTAAAATTAAAAATTAACAAATGCAACATACCTCTAAACGGTTTAGGAAATTCAATAATAAATAATTGTTTAGGTATAACAACCTGTTTTATTAAACCGAAAAATAAAACAGGACCAATGCTCAAATGCACCGCTATTGTGATAAAAGAAATTACGTCACATCTTCCTGCATGTAACCTTTCTTCGAAAATAATATCACACTTTCAAAATTTATATTAAGCCGATGAGTTTTATCACAAACCAGGTCCAATCGATATGTTATTAGGCGCTGATATGTACCTAGATATAATAGATAGTAATAATCACGAAATTATTCGTGGCACCCCTGGTGCAATTAATAGTATATTTGGTTACATAATAACGGGACGAATTGAAATGAAACAACATGAAATTTCTTCTTCATTTTTAATTGAAACAAATACCTCTTTATGTGACATGATAAAACAATTTTGGGAAGTCGAAGAAACACCTTCGTATTCGAATTTAAATACGGATGATAATTTAGCTGAAAACATTTTTGCGTCAAAACATTTTCGCGAGAATGACGGGCGATATGTAGTACCGATGTTATTGAAAACAGAAAATATACCTATCAACAATTCCTTTCAACTCGCAGACACACGATTAAAGAAATTACAATTTCGTTTTCAAAAAAATCAAGATTTAGCAAATACCTACGGAAATTTTATACAGGAATATGAAAGTTTAGGACACATGAAACGCGTTCCTATTAATTCTGAATCTTTTTTCTTGCCCCATCACTGCGTTTTTAATCCTTCTAGCGATACGACGAAGGTCAGGGTAGTTTTCGATGGATCAAGTAAAACCGAACCTGATAATATTTGTCTGAATGACTTGCTTCTTAGTGGTCCAAAACTGCAAACAGAAATTCCGTGCATGATGTTAAATTTTCGATTTCATAAATATGTTTTCACTGCAGATATTTGTAAAATGTATCGACAAATATTAATATTACCATCCGACCGTAAATTTCAACATATTCTTTGGAGACAATCTCCTGATAGCCCACTGATTGATTTCGAGTTACAAATCATCACATATGGATTGTCGAGTTCCCCTTTCTTAGCAATCCGAACTTTACGACAACTGGCCATGGATGAAAATTCAAAATATCCGGAGGCTGCACGGGCACTTGTGGAAGACTTTTACGTCGACGACTTAGCCACAGGCGCTGAAACCCTCGAGTCAGCCTGTCAACTTAAAAATGATATAACTGCACTGTTAAAACTTGGACAATTAGAGCTAAGTAAATGGCATTCAAATTCGCCTTCACTATTGAAGCAAGATTTTATCGGAACTTCTGAATCAAGATCGTTTGATAATACTGAAACCGACAAAATTGTTAAGTTATTAGGCATTCAGTGGCTCCCCCAAACTGATAACTTTACCTATGATATAAAAATTATACCTACTGAGAGCTGTACAAAAAGAAATATTTTGTCAATTGTGGCTCGACTGTTTGATCCATTGGGCTGGATTACCCCTGTACTCTTTTTCGCAAAGTGCTTGATGCAAGAGTTGTGGAAACTGAGGGCCGATTGGGACGATCCTGTTCCATCCGATATTCAGAATAGGTGGGATACATTTGTTGGCCAACTGTCACTTCTTCGTACCTTAAAAATACCTAGATATTATAATACATTAAGCACCAGTCGCTTGATCCTCGTAGGATTTTGCGACGCGTCACAACTAGGTTACGCGGCCGTCGCTTACTTAGTAAATTTAAATACAAATACTACTCATCTTATGATGGGAAAATCGAAGGTAGCCCCCTTAAAAACACTGCCTATTCCACGATTAGAATTGTGCGGTGCTGTACTTCTAACCAAACTTATTAAATACATTATGTCATCCGTTAAATTTTCTCAACAGATAGAAAACGTTTTTCTTTTTACGGATTCGACTATTGTGCTAGCGTGGATTAAAACTCCGCCATATTCATTAAAAACATTTGTCGCAAACAGGGTTGTCCAAATTCTGGACAATGTACCCACTGCTATTTGGAAACATGTTATCTCGGAAGAAAATTGCGCCGATTGCGGATCTAGAGGCCTTCTTCCAAAAGACATTGTTTCACACCCCTTGTGGTTTTCAGGACCTTCTTGGCTTCATAAGCACAAGAATGACTGGCCGTGTTCAGTCAATATCGAACTTGAAAATATACCTGATATTAAATCAGTAAATACGAAAACTTTGATATCTCAATTAGTACCGAATTCTATTTAATGCAAATATTCGTCTTTAAATAAATTACAACGCGTTATTGCTTGGATATTACGATTCGTTAATCGATGTAGAAAAGTCAATATTAGTTAGCAAAATCAATTATCTCTTACTACATTCGAATTAAATGCTGCACTTACAAAAATTATCTGTATTGAGCAAGATACATATTTTCTTGATGAAATAAATAAATTAAAAAACGAAATCCCATGCTCACGTCATATTCAAATTTTAAAGCCATTTTTGGATTCATGCGGAATCCTCAGGGTGGGCGGAAGATTACAATATTCAAAATTACCATATGATAGTAAATTTCCTATTTTACTTCCGATAACATGTCATTTGGCATATCTCATAATAGATTACTATCACAAAATATATCTTCACGCCGGACCGCGAAGTCTTCAATCCATGATATCGCGAAAATATTGGATATTGGGAGCACGAAACAAAATTCGTTCTCAACTTTCTAAATGTATTATATGCCATAAATTAAAAGCGACTGCGTTTCCCCCACTCATGGGTGACCTACCACCCAGTCGTGTCCAGCAAAGTCGTCCTTTTGCAAAAGTAGGTGTCGATTTTGGGGGTCCTTTCCTTTTGAAAGACCATAAGCGACGCGGAGCCAAATCTTCAAAAGCGTATTTATGTTTATCCACCAAGGCATTACATTTAGAAGTAGTATCTGACTTATCGTCTGAAGCATTTTTAGCGGCACTCAATAGATTCACAGACCGCCGTGGTTTGTGTTCGGAAATTATTAGTGACAATGGTACGAATTTCGTTGGTGCGAATCGTCACTTGAAGGATGTATATAAGTTTTTCACAACCTCACCACAGCGTGAGAAAATTTATGATACGCTTTCAGAACGGGGTATCATTTGGTCTTTTTCTTGGTCTTTTTATTTTCATTTAGCGCTACTTTTGTTCGTCCTGCATTAAAATTATGTCCATTACCGATTGAATAGGTAAACATAATGTATTTTTATTTTATTTTATTTTTTTTTTTTTTTATAATTTTACACGACGAGTTTGCGTCTTTATTTTCTTTGTTTACCATGTTGCGTCCTCGCTTTATTTAATTTTATTTTTATTTTTCTTTGTAAGACCATGTTGCGTCTTCGCTTTATTTGTTTTTTATGACCATGTTGCGTCTTCGCCTTATTTGTTTTTTAAGACCATGTTGCGTCTTCGCTTTATTTGTGTTTTAAGACCTACATAGTTGCGTCTTCATATGTAATTTGTATTATTGAATAAAATTTTGTTTTGTGTACTTATATATAAATATGCTCATATTATGTATACAGACAACTTACGTGAACATAAATATAGGATATATAGTGTTTGCTTTTCTTTCTTTTGTCAAGTTTAATTTGCAGACCAAATAAGGTGGGCGGTATGTTGGCGCAGATGACAGATACTTCCTTTTTGTACGTATCCTCATCTTCCTGACATACCTAAAATCATCATACCTACATCCATACCTGAACGTGGCAACAACAATCTCGCTTCTGTTCGCGCGCGGGCCAGCCACGTTCTCCAGTCTCTCGAGAATACGCGTCTTTGCACCATCTCGTGTTACACAAGCGCCGTGCGCCATACATATAAAAACATTAAAATACGTTCGCGGCTTTCGCACGTATATTATAGACAATTGTGAACATAGTTTTATTGAATCAGTGACGAGAAGGAAGGACAAACGCGACAGAGGAAAAGAAGAAACCAGCTGGCACAGTAAGTCCACTCCTTTCATTTTCCGTCTAGTCCAATCTGTTCTTTCCCGTAGTTACAAAACTACATAAAATAATATACCTACATTATCTATACTATCACGATCTGTAGTTATGTACTTAACTACATAATACAATATACCTTCACTATCTTTACTATTACAATATGTAGTTTCTAAATAACATAGTAGGGGCAAGTGGTGTACCTATGAACGGGTGTACCTTCGAACAATTGCTATATCTAAAAAAACCCTGTGAATAATAACATGAAAATCCTCATAATTAATAGTTTTTATCATACTGCTAACACTGCTGTGTTCTCTAGTGTCAAAAATCAACTAAGTGTGTTTTGTGATTGAAAAACGTTTTTCATCATTAAAAGTAAGTTTTTTCAAAAATTTTCATAGTTTTTTTTTTGATAATTTTTTTTTATTTCAACTATTGTTTTATTTCACACTTTTATGTGTACAATCATCTACTTTTTACCGAAAACACCAATTTGAATAACAAAACCTAAATATTTTTTACTAAATTTTAAATGAAAAATCTCTATGTGTGTACCTTTGAACACATCAATAAGTGTACCTTCGAACAGCTTTCGAAGGCACACTCAGGTCTTTTTATGAGTAAAACAATATTTAAATATTTTGATATCTTTTATATTTTAGTGTCAAGAAGCAAATCATGTGTTAAAAGATCTCCCGCATCGATAGATTCTTAGAGAGAGTTGTAGAAGAATTTCGAAAAGAGTTGTCTGTCTTTAGAATCCATAGGTACCTACGTACACAACATTATTGAGCAAAACTATTTGTATTTTAAATAAAGTTTAAGATATTTACATTGCCTTTTTAATTCCCTGAATTGATTTAATCATAAATACTATCAAATGACAACATTTCAAATCGATCCGATTCTTATTTAATACTGTTCGAAGGTACACACCGTACTGTTCAGAGGTACACACCAGTAGTGTACCTCTGAACAAAAATGAATGTTTTAACATTTTTCTATTTTTTATTTAAAATAGTCGCAATGAAGTAAAATTATGAATGTTAATTAAAAGTAGAAATGTTATTTTATAAAATGAATTAGTTATTTTACGCGTCCTGTAAGCCAAAACTGTGAAATCTACGTTTAAAGTTAAAAAAATGTATATTGTTCGAAGGTACACTACTTGCCCCTATAATGTACCTAAATTATGTACGCTATCACGATCTGTAGTTACTAACCTACATAACATAATGTACCTACATTATGTACACTATATAGATCTGTAGTTACAAAACTACATAAAATAATATACCTACATTATCTATACTATCACGATCTGTAGTTATGTACTTAACTACATAATACAATATACCTTCACTATCTTCACTATTACAATATGTAGTTTCTAAATAACATAGTATAATGTACCTAAATTATGTACGCTATCACGATCTGTAGTTACTAACCTACATAACATAATGTACCTACATTATGTACACTATATAGATCTGTAGTTACAAAACTACATAAAATAATATACCTACATTATCTATACTATCACGATCTGTAGTTATGTACTTAACTACATAATACAATATACCTTCACTATCTTCACTATTACAATATGTAGTTTCTAAATAACATAGTATAATGTACCTAAATTATGTACGCTATCACGATCTGTAGTAACTAACCTACATAACATAATGTACCTACATTATGTACACTATATAGATCTGTAGTTACAAAACTACATAAAATAATATACCTACATTATCTATACTATCACGATCTGTAGTTATGTACTTAACTACATAATACAATATACCTTCACTATCTTTACTATTACAATATGTAGTTTCTAAATAACATAGTATAATGTACCTAAATTATGTACGCTATCACGATCTGTAGTTACTAACCTACATAACATAATGTACCTACATTATGTACACTATATAGATCTGTAGTTACAAAACTACATAAAATAATATACCTACATTATCTATACTATCACGATCTGTAGTTATGTACTTATGTAACTACATAATACAATATACCTTCACTATCTTCACTATTACAATATGTAGTTTCTAGATAACATAGTATAATGTACCTAAATTATGTACGCTATCACGATCTGTAGTTACTAACCTACATAACATAATGTACCTACATTATGTACACTATATAGATCTGTAGTTACAAAACTACATAAAATAATATACCTACATTATCTATACTATCACGATCTGTAGTTATGTACTTAACTACATAATACAATATACCTTCACTATCTTCACTATTACAATATGTAGTTTCTAAATAACATAGTATAATGTACCTAAATTATGTACGCTATCACGATCTGTTGTTACTAACCTACATAACATAATGTACCTACATTATGTACACTATATAGATCTGTAGTTACAAAACTACATAAAATAATATACCTACATTATCTATACTATCACGATCTGTAGTTATGTACTTAACTACATAATACAATATACCTTCACTATCTTCACAATTACAATATGTAGTTTCTAAATAACATAGTATAATGTACCTAAATTATGTACGCTATCACGATCTGTAGTTACTAACCTACATAACATAATGTACCTACATTATGTACACTATATAGATCTGTAGTTACAAAACTACATAAAATAATATACCTACATTATCTAAACTATCACGATCTGTAGTTATGTACTTAACTACATAATACAATATACCTTCACTATCTTCACTATTACAATATGTAGTTTCTAAATAACATAGTATAATGTACCTAAATTATGTACGCTATCACGATCTGTAGTAACTAACCTACATAACATAATGTACCTACATTATGTACACTATATAGATCTGTAGTTACAAAACTACATAAAATAATATACCTACATTATCTATACTATCACGATCTGTAGTTATGTACTTTACTACATAATACAATATACCTTCACTATCTTCACTATTACAATATGTAGTTTCTAAATAACATAGTATAATGTACCTAAATTATGTACGCTATCACGATCTGTAGTTACTAACCTACATAACATAATGTACCTACATTATGTACACTATATAGATCTGTAGTTACAAACACTACATAAAATAATACTACCTACATTATCTATACTATCACGATCTGTAGTTATGTACTTATGTAACTACATAATACAATATACCTTCACTATCTTCACTATTACAATATGTGGTTTCTAGATAACATAGTATAATGTACCTAAATTATGTACGCTATCACGATCTGTAGTTACTAACCTACATAACATAATGTACCTACATTATGTACACTATATAGATCTGTAGTTACAAAACTACATAAAATAACATACCTACATTATCTATACTATCACGATCTGTAGTTATGTACTTAACTACATAATACAATATACCTTCACTATCTTCACTATTACAATATGTAGTTTCTAAATAACATAGTATAATGTACCTAAATTATGTACGCTATCACGATCTGTAGTTACTAACCTACATAACATAATGTACCTACATTATGTACACTATATAGATCTGTAGTTACAAAACTACATAAAATAATATACCTACATTATCTATACTATCACGATCTGTAGTTATGTACTTAACTACATAATACAATATACCTTCACTATCTTCACTATTACAATATGTAGTTTCTAAATAACATAGTATAATGTACCTAAATTATGTACGCTATCACGATCTGTAGTTACTAACCTACATAACATAATGTACCTACATTATGTACACTATATAGATCTGTAGTTACAAAACTACATAAAATAATATACCTACATTATCTATACTATCACGATCTGTAGTTATGTACTTAACTACATAATACAATATACCTTCACTATCTTTACTATTACAATATGTAGTTTCTAAATAACATAGTATAATGTACCTAAATTATGTACGCTATCACGATCTGTAGTTACTAACCTACATAACATAATGTACCTACATTATGTACACTATATAGATCTGTAGTTACAAAACTACATAAAATAATATTCCTACATTATCTATACTATCACGATCTGTAGTTATGTACTTAACTACATAATACAATATACCTTCACTATCTTCACTATTACAATATGTAGTTTCTAAATAACATAGTATAATGTACCTAAATTATGTACGCTATCACGATCTGTAGTTATTAACCTACATAACATAATGTACCTACATTATGTACACTATATAGATCTGTAGTTACAAAACTACATAAAATAATATACCTACATTATCTATACTATCACGATCTGTAGTTATGTACTTGTAACTACATAATACAATATACCTTCACTATCTTCACTATTACAATATGTAGTTTCTAAATAACATAGTATAATGTACCTAAATTATGTACGCTATCACGATCTGTAGTTACTAACCTACATAACATAATGTACCTACATTATGTACACTATATAGATCTGTAGTTACAAAACTACATAAAATAATATACCTACATTATCTATACTATCACGATCTGTAGTTATGTACTTAACTACATAATACAATATACCTTCACTATCTTCACTATTACAATATGTAGTTTCTAAATAACATAGTATAATGTACCTAAATTATGTACGCTATCACGATCTGTAGTTACTAACCTACATAACATAATGTACCTACATTATGTACACTATATAGATCTGTAGTTACAAAACTACATAAAATAATATACCTACATTATCTATACTATCACGATCTGTAGTTATGTACTTAACTACATAATACAATATACCTTCACTATCTTCACTATTACAATATGTAGTTTCTAAATAACATAGTATACATGTACCTAAATTATGTACGCTATCACGATCTGTAGTTACTAACCTACATAACATAATGTACCTACATTATGTACACTATATAGATCTGTAGTTACAAAACTACATAAAATAATATACCTACATTATCTATACTATCACGATCTGTAGTTATGTACTTAACTACATAATACAATATACCTTCACTATCTTCACTATTACAATATGTAGTTTCTAAATAACATAGTATAATGTACCTAAATTATGTACGCTAATCACGATCTGTAGTTACTAACCTACATAACATAATGTACCTACATTATGTACACTATATAGATCTGTAGTTACAAAACTACATAAAATAATATACCTACATTATCTATACTATCACGATCTGTAGTTATGTACTTAACTACATAATACAATATACCTTCACTATCTTCACTATTACAATATGTAGTTTCTAAATAACATAGTATAATGTACCTAAATTATGTACGCTATCACGATCTGTAGTTACTAACCTACATAACATAATGTACCTACATTATGTACACTATATAGATCTGTAGTTACAAAACTACATAAAATAATATACCTACATTATCTATACTATCACGATCTGTAGTTATGTACTTAACTACATAATACAATATACCTTCACTATCTTCACTATTACAATATGTAGTTTCTAAATAACATAGTATAATGTACCTAAATTATGTACGCTATCACGATCTGTAGTTACTAACCTACATAACATAATGTACCTACATTATGTACACTATATAGATCTGTAGTTACAAAACTACATAAAATAATATACCTACATTATCTATACTATCACGATCTGTAGTTATGTACTTAACTACATAATACAATATACCTTCACTATCTTCACTATTACAATATGTAGTTTCTAAATAACATAGTATAATGTACCTAAATTATGTACGCTTCACGATCTGTAGTTACTAACCTACATAACATAATGTACCTACATTATGTACACTATATAGATCTGTAGTTACAAAACTACATAAAATAATATAACCTACATTATCTATTACTATCACGATCTGTAGTTATGTACTTAAACTACATAATACAATATACCTTCACTATCTTCACTATTACCAAT
>OY754987.1:27388371-27393371 GCA_963576475.1 Molanna angustata
TAACCTAACCTAACCTAACCTAACCTCTAACCTAACCTAACCTAACCTAACCTAACCTAACCTAACCTAACCTAACCTAACCTAACCTAACCTAACCTAACCTAACCTAACCTAACCTAACCTAACCTAACCTAACCTAACCTAACCTAACCTAACCTAACCTAACCTAACCTAACCTAACCTAACCTAACCTAACCTAACCTAACCTAACCTAACCTAACCTAACCTAACCTAACCTAACCTAACCTAACCTAACCTAACCTAACCTAACCTAACCTAACCTAACCTAACCTAACCTAACCTAACCTAACCTAACCTAACCTAACCTAACCTAACCTAACCTAACCTAACCTAACCTAACCTAACCTAACCTAACCTAACCTAACCTAACCTAACCTAACCTAACCTAACCTAACCTAACCTAACCTAACCTAACCTAACCTAACCTAACCTAACCTAACCTAACCTAACCTAACCTAACCTAACCTAACCTAACCTAACCTAACCTAACCTAACCTAACCTAACCTAACCTAACCTAACCTAACCTAACCTAACCTAACCTAACCTAACCTAACCTAACCTAACCTAACCTAACCTAACCTAACCTAACCTAACCTAACCTAACCTAACCTAACCTAACCTAACCTAACCTAACCTAACCTAACCTAACCTAACCTAACCTAACCTAACCTAACCTAACCTAACCTAACCTAACCTAACCTAACCTAACCTAACCTAACCTAACCTAACCTAACCTAACCTAACCTAACCTAACCTAACCTAACCTAACCTAACCTAACCTAACCTAACCTAACCTAACCTAACCTAACCTAACCTAACCTAACCTAACCTAACCTAACCTAACCTAACCTAACCTAACCTAACCTAACCTAACCTAACCTAACCTAACCTAACCTAACCTAACCTAACCTAACCTAACCTAACCTAACCTAACCTAACCTAACCTAACCTAACCTAACCTAACCTAACCTAACCTAACCTAACCTAACCTAACCTAACCTAACCTAACCTAACCTAACCTAACCTAACCTAACCTAACCTAACCTAACCTAACCTAACCTAACCTAACCTAACCTAACCTAACCTAACCTAACCTAACCTAACCTAACCTAACCTAACCTAACCTAACCTAACCTAACCTAACCTAACCTAACCTAACCTAACCTAACCTAACCTAACCTAACCTAACCTAACCTAACCTAACCTAACCTAACCTAACCTAACCTAACCTAACCTAACCTAACCTAACCTAACCTAACCTAACCTAACCTAACCTAACCTAACCTAACCTAACCTAACCTAACCTAACCTAACCTAACCTAACCTAACCTAACCTAACCTAACCTAACCTAACCTAACCTAACCTAACCTAACCTAACCTAACCTAACCTAACCTAACCTAACCTAACCTAACCTAACCTAACCTAACCTAACCTAACCTAACCTAACCTAACCTAACCTAACCTAACCTAACCTAACCTAACCTAACCTAACCTAACCTAACCTAACCTAACCTAACCTAACCTAACCTAACCTAACCTAACCTAACCTAACCTAACCTAACCTAACCTAACCTAACCTAACCTAACCTAACCTAACCTAACCTAACCTAACCTAACCTAACCTAACCTAACCTAACCTAACCTAACCTAACCTAACCTAACCTAACCTAACCTAACCTAACCTAACCTAACCTAACCTAACCTAACCTAACCTAACCTAACCTAACCTAACCTAACCTAACCTAACCTAACCTAACCTAACCTAACCTAACCTAACCTAACCTAACCTAACCTAACCTAACCTAACCTAACCTAACCTAACCTAACCTAACCTAACCTAACCTAACCTAACCTAACCTAACCTAACCTAACCTAACCTAACCTAACCTAACCTAACCTAACCTAACCTAACCTAACCTAACCTAACCTAACCTAACCTAACCTAACCTAACCTAACCTAACCTAACCTAACCTAACCTAACCTAACCTAACCTAACCTAACCTAACCTAACCTAACCTAACCTAACCTAACCTAACCTAACCTAACCTAACCTAACCTAACCTAACCTAACCTAACCTAACCTAACCTAACCTAACCTAACCTAACCTAACCTAACCTAACCTAACCTAACCTAACCTAACCTAACCTAACCTAACCTAACCTAACCTAACCTAACCTAACCTAACCTAACCTAACCTAACCTAACCTAACCTAACCTAACCTAACCTAACCTAACCTAACCTAACCTAACCTAACCTAACCTAACCTAACCTAACCTAACCTAACCTAACCTAACCTAACCTAACCTAACCTAACCTAACCTAACCTAACCTAACCTAACCTAACCTAACCTAACCTAACCTAACCTAACCTAACCTAACCTAACCTAACCTAACCTAACCTAACCTAACCTAACCTAACCTAACCTAACCTAACCTAACCTAACCTAACCTAACCTAACCTAACCTAACCTAACCTAACCTAACCTAACCTAACCTAACCTAACCTAACCTAACCTAACCTAACCTAACCTAACCTAACCTAACCTAACCTAACCTAACCTAACCTAACCTAACCTAACCTAACCTAACCTAACCTAACCTAACCTAACCTAACCTAACCTAACCTAACCTAACCTAACCTAACCTAACCTAACCTAACCTAACCTAACCTAACCTAACCTAACCTAACCTAACCTAACCTAACCTAACCTAACCTAACCTAACCTAACCTAACCTAACCTAACCTAACCTAACCTAACCTAACCTAACCTAACCTAACCTAACCTAACCTAACCTAACCTAACCTAACCTAACCTAACCTAACCTAACCTAACCTAACCTAACCTAACCTAACCTAACCTAACCTAACCTAACCTAACCTAACCTAACCTAACCTAACCTAACCTAACCTAACCTAACCTAACCTAACCTAACCTAACCTAACCTAACCTAACCTAACCTAACCTAACCTAACCTAACCTAACCTAACCTAACCTAACCTAACCTAACCTAACCTAACCTAACCTAACCTAACCTAACCTAACCTAACCTAACCTAACCTAACCTAACCTAACCTAACCTAACCTAACCTAACCTAACCTAACCTAACCTAACCTAACCTAACCTAACCTAACCTAACCTAACCTAACCTAACCTAACCTAACCTAACCTAACCTAACCTAACCTAACCTAACCTAACCTAACCTAACCTAACCTAACCTAACCTAACCTAACCTAACCTAACCTAACCTAACCTAACCTAACCTAACCTAACCTAACCTAACCTAACCTAACCTAACCTAACCTAACCTAACCTAACCTAACCTAACCTAACCTAACCTAACCTAACCTAACCTAACCTAACCTAACCTAACCTAACCTAACCTAACCTAACCTAACCTAACCTAACCTAACCTAACCTAACCTAACCTAACCTAACCTAACCTAACCTAACCTAACCTAACCTAACCTAACCTAACCTAACCTAACCTAACCTAACCTAACCTAACCTAACCTAACCTAACCTAACCTAACCTAACCTAACCTAACCTAACCTAACCTAACCTAACCTAACCTAACCTAACCTAACCTAACCTAACCTAACCTAACCTAACCTAACCTAACCTAACCTAACCTAACCTAACCTAACCTAACCTAACCTAACCTAACCTAACCTAACCTAACCTAACCTAACCTAACCTAACCTAACCTAACCTAACCTAACCTAACCTAACCTAACCTAACCTAACCTAACCTAACCTAACCTAACCTAACCTAACCTAACCTAACCTAACCTAACCTAACCTAACCTAACCTAACCTAACCTAACCTAACCTAACCTAACCTAACCTAACCTAACCTAACCTAACCTAACCTAACCTAACCTAACCTAACCTAACCTAACCTAACCTAACCTAACCTAACCTAACCTAACCTAACCTAACCTAACCTAACCTAACCTAACCTAACCTAACCTAACCTAACCTAACCTAACCTAACCTAACCTAACCTAACCTAACCTAACCTAACCTAACCTAACCTAACCTAACCTAACCTAACCTAACCTAACCTAACCTAACCTAACCTAACCTAACCTAACCTAACCTAACCTAACCTAACCTAACCTAACCTAACCTAACCTAACCTAACCTAACCTAACCTAACCTAACCTAACCTAACCTAACCTAACCTAACCTAACCTAACCTAACCTAACCTAACCTAACCTAACCTAACCTAACCTAACCTAACCTAACCTAACCTAACCTAACCTAACCTAACCTAACCTAACCTAACCTAACCTAACCTAACCTAACCTAACCTAACCTAACCTAACCTAACCTAACCTAACCTAACCTAACCTAACCTAACCTAACCTAACCTAACCTAACCTAACCTAACCTAACCTAACCTAACCTAACCTAACCTAACCTAACCTAACCTAACCTAACCTAACCTAACCTAACCTAACCTAACCTAACCTAACCTAACCTAACCTAACCTAACCTAACCTAACCTAACCTAACCTAACCTAACCTAACCTAACCTAACCTAACCTAACCTAACCTAACCTAACCTAACCTAACCTAACCTAACCTAACCTAACCTAACCTAACCTAACCTAACCTAACCTAACCTAACCTAACCTAACCTAACCTAACCTAACCTAACCTAACCTAACCTAACCTAACCTAACCTAACCTAACCTAACCTAACCTAACCTAACCTAACCTAACCTAACCTAACCTAACCTAACCTAACCTAACCTAACCTAACCTAACCTAACCTAACCTAACCTAACCTAACCTAACCTAACCTAACCTAACCTAACCTAACCTAACCTAACCTAACCTAACCTAACCTAACCTAACCTAACCTAACCTAACCTAACCTAACCTAACCTAACCTAACCTAACCTAACCTAACCTAACCTAACCTAACCTAACCTAACCTAACCTAACCTAACCTAACCTAA
>OY754987.1:27398371-27410871 GCA_963576475.1 Molanna angustata
ACGCATATGCACGAGAGAAGGAATCTCGCTACTCGACCTTCACGAAGTATTTATGTGCGAGAAAGCTCGGAAGCCTGTAATCGAACTGATGACTAAGATCTGGAACCACATCAGGCAGGAGAATGAATCAACGGGCAGAATAGACACTCAATAATCATTTTTTCTTTTCTTTCTTAATATAATCATTCTGTGTAATTCAGTAATTTTGAATGCATTTATAATTCTTGATAACACAATGCCGAGTAAATAACTTTACTACGGAAGGCCTGCATGGCCGTTCCCTCCGATAAGGTTTCTGTGGTTTCCTTATCATAAGGCGAATGCCGGGGGGAGTCCTATTTGCAGGCCACAGCCGACATCCTTCCCATCCTGCACATACAATAAAGTTGATCGTCGTTACAACCTTGTTCATTATAAGCAAGGTGTAAAACACAATTAAAAAAAAAAAAAACCTAACCTAACCTAACCTAACCTAACCTAACCTAACCTAACCTAACCTAACCTAACCTAACCTAACCTAACCTAACCTAACCTAACCTAACCTAACCTAACCTAACCTAACCTAACCTAACCTAACCTAACCTAACCTAACCTAACCTAACCTAACCTAACCTAACCTAACCTAACCTAACCTAACCTAACCTAACCTAACCTAACCTAACCTAACCTAACCTAACCTAACCTAACCTAACCTAACCTAACCTAACCTAACCTAACCTAACCTAACCTAACCTAACCTAACCTAACCTAACCTAACCTAACCTAACCTAACCTAACCTAACCTAACCTAACCTAACCTAACCTAACCTAACCTAACCTAACCTAACCTAACCTAACCTAACCTAACCTAACCTAACCTAACCTAACCTAACCTAACCTAACCTAACCTAACCTAACCTAACCTAACCTAACCTAACCTAACCTAACCTAACCTAACCTAACCTAACCTAACCTAACCTAACCTAACCTAACCTAACCTAACCTAACCTAACCTAACCTAACCTAACCTAACCTAACCTAACCTAACCTAACCTAACCTAACCTAACCTAACCTAACCTAACCTAACCTAACCTAACCTAACCTAACCTAACCTAACCTAACCTAACCTAACCTAACCTAACCTAACCTAACCTAACCTAACCTAACCTAACCTAACCTAACCTAACCTAACCTAACCTAACCTAACCTAACCTAACCTAACCTAACCTAACCTAACCTAACCTAACCTAACCTAACCTAACCTAACCTAACCTAACCTAACCTAACCTAACCTAACCTAACCTAACCTAACCTAACCTAACCTAACCTAACCTAACCTAACCTAACCTAACCTAACCTTACCTAACCTAACCTAACCTAACCTAACCTAACCTAACCTAACCTAACCACCATTGTTAGTCAAGTAGCCGCTGAAGACACACACACTTCTTGAGAAGATTGGTTCGATATTTTAAATATTATATTTTCAAATTGTTAAATTTCAAATATAAATTCTCCAAGTATTTACAAAACTTCTAGGCAAAGTTCGATTCCGAGCCTTGATTTGCATTTATTTTTAAATCCATATACATAATTTTCTTAATTCTTATATTCTCATTAGTTTCTGCTATAACTCTTAATTCATAGCTACCTATCATATATTTTATATTTTCATCACACAAATACCTACATATTATTTATTTTTATTACACAAATACATATTATATATTTTCATTACACAAACACATATTATATACTTTCATTACATACATACATATTATATATTTTAATTTCACAACACCCATATCAAACCTATACATATTATATTTATTTTATTTATCGATATTATATTTTATTGTTTCAAAAATTTGACACAGCACCCATATACATACCTATATATATTATATTTATTCATTTTACATATCTACATATATACATACCTATACATATCATATTTATTCATTCACACTAGAGTGCACATATATAATTTTTATTCATTTATACACACACATAGAATATCAACTTTGTTTCAAATTTGATCATCCAAACATCACGTGAACATTGTATTAAAATTTGACTGTTTCTACCAACAAAGCGTTCAAACCACTCACAAATACATATTATATATTTTCATTACACAAACACATATTATATACTTTCATTACATACATACATATTATATATTTTAATTTCACAACACCCATATCAAACCTATACATATTATATTTATTTTATTTATCGATATTATATTTTATTGTTTCAAAAATTTGACACAGCACCCATATACATACCTATATATATTATATTTATTCATTTTACATATCTACATATATACATACCTATACATATCATATTTATTCATTCACACTAGAGTGCACATATATAATTTTTATTCATTTATACACACACATAGAATATCAACTTTGTTTCAAATTTGATCATCCAAACATCACGTGAACATTGTATTAAAATTTGACTGTTTCTACCAACAAAGCGTTCAAACCACTCACAAATACATATTATATATTTTCATTACACAAACACATATTATATACTTTCATTACATACATACATATTATATATTTTAATTTCACAACACCCATATCAAACCTATACATATTATATTTATTTTATTTATCGATATTATATTTTATTGTTTCAAAAATTTGACACAGCACCCATATACATACCTATATATATTATATTTATTCATTTTACATATCTACATATATACATACCTATACATATCATATTTATTCATTCACACTAGAGTGCACATATATAATTTTTATTCATTTATACACACACATAGAATATCAACTTTGTTTCAAATTTGATCATCCAAACATCACGTGAACATTGTATTAAAATTTGACTGTTTCTACCAACAAAGCGTTCAAACCACTCACAAATACATATTATATATTTTCATTACACAAACACATATTATATACTTTCATTACATACATACATATTATATATTTTAATTTCACAACACCCATATACATACCTATACATATTATATTTATTCATTTTACATACCTACATATATACATACCTATACATATCATATTTATTCATTCACACTAGAGTGCACATATATAATTTTTATTCATTTATACACACACATAGAATATCAACTTTGTTTCAAATTTGATCATCCAAACATCACGTGAACATTGTATTAAAATTTGACTGTTTCTACCAACAAAGCGTTCAAACCACTCACAAATACATATTATATATTTTCATTACACAAACACATATTATATACTTTCATTACATACATACATATTATATATTTTAATTTCACAACACCCATATCAAACCTATACATATTATATTTATTTTATTTATCGATATTATATTTTATTGTTTCAAAAATTTGACACAGCACCCATATACATACCTATATATATTATATTTATTCATTTTACATATCTACATATATACATACCTATACATATCATATTTATTCATTCACACTAGAGTGCACATATATAATTTTTATTCATTTATACACACACATAGAATATCAACTTTGTTTCAAATTTGATCATCCAAACATCACGTGAACATTGTATTAAAATTTGACTGTTTCTACCAACAAAGCGTTCAAACCACTCACAAATACATATTATATATTTTCATTACACAAACACATATTATATACTTTCATTACATACATACATATTATATATTTTAATTTCACAACACCCATATCAAACCTATACATATTATATTTATTTTATTTATCGATATTATATTTTATTGTTTCAAAAATTTGACACAGCACCCATATACATACCTATATATATTATATTTATTCATTTTACATATCTACATATATACATACCTATACATATCATATTTATTCATTCACACTAGAGTGCACATATATAATTTTTATTCATTTATACACACACATAGAATATCAACTTTGTTTCAAATTTGATCATCCAAACATCACGTGAACATTGTATTAAAATTTGACTGTTTCTACCAACAAAGCGTTCAAACCACTCACAAATACATATTATATATTTTCATTACACAAACACATATTATATACTTTCATTACATACATACATATTATATATTTTAATTTCACAACACCCATATACATACCTATACATATTATATTTATTCATTTTACATACCTACATATATACATACCTATACATATCATATTTATTCATTCACACTAGAGTGCACATATATAATTTTTATTCATTTATACACACACATAGAATATCAACTTTGTTTCAAATTTGATCATCCAAACATCACGTGAACATTGTATTAAAATTTGACTGTTTCTACCAACAAAGCGTTCAAACCACTCACAAATACATATTATATATTTTCATTACACAAACACATATTATATACTTTCATTACATACATACATATTATATATTTTAATTTCACAACACCCATATCAAACCTATACATATTATATTTATTTTATTTATCGATATTATATTTTATTGTTTCAAAAATTTGACACAGCACCCATATACATACCTATATATATTATATTTATTCATTTTACATATCTACATATATACATACCTATACATATCATATTTATTCATTCACACTAGAGTGCACATATATAATTTTTATTCATTTATACACACACATAGAATATCAACTTTGTTTCAAATTTGATCATCCAAACATCACGTGAACATTGTATTAAAATTTGACTGTTTCTACCAACAAAGCGTTCAAACCACTCACAAATACATATTATATATTTTCATTACACAAACACATATTATATACTTTCATTACATACATACATATTATATATTTTAATTTCACAACACCCATATCAAACCTATACATATTATATTTATTTTATTTATCGATATTATATTTTATTGTTTCAAAAATTTGACACAGCACCCATATACATACCTATATATATTATATTTATTCATTTTACATATCTACATATATACATACCTATACATATCATATTTATTCATTCACACTAGAGTGCACATATATAATTTTTATTCATTTATACACACACATAGAATATCAACTTTGTTTCAAATTTGATCATCCAAACATCACGTGAACATTGTATTAAAATTTGACTGTTTCTACCAACAAAGCGTTCAAACCACTCACAAATACATATTATATATTTTCATTACACAAACACATATTATATACTTTCATTACATACATACATATTATATATTTTAATTTCACAACACCCATATACATACCTATACATATTATATTTATTCATTTTACATACCTACATATATACATACCTATACATATCATATTTATTCATTCACACTAGAGTGCACATATATAATTTTTATTCATTTATACACACACATAGAATATCAACTTTGTTTCAAATTTGATCATCCAAACATCACGTGAACATTGTATTAAAATTTGACTGTTTCTACCAACAAAGCGTTCAAACCACTCACAAATACATATTATATATTTTCATTACACAAACACATATTATATACTTTCATTACATACATACATATTATATATTTTAATTTCACAACACCCATATACATACCTATACATATTATATTTATTCATTTTACATACCTACATATATACATACCTATACATATCATATTTATTCATTCACACTAGAGTGCACATATATAATTTTTATTCATTTATACACACACATAGAATATCAACTTTGTTTCAAATTTGATCATCCAAACATCACGTGAACATTGTATTAAAATTTGACTGTTTCTACCAACAAAGCGTTCAAACCACTCACAAATACATATTATATATTTTCATTACACAAACACATATTATATACTTTCATTACATACATACATATTATATATTTTAATTTCACAACACCCATATACATACCTATACATATTATATTTATTCATTTTACATACCTACATATATACATACCTATACATATCATATTTATTCATTCACACTAGAGTGCACATATATAATTTTTATTCATTTATACACACACATAGAATATCAACTTTGTTTCAAATTTGATCATCCAAACATCACGTGAACATTGTATTAAAATTTGACTGTTTCTACCAACAAAGCGTTCAAACCACTCACAAATACATATTATATATTTTCATTACACAAACACATATTATATACTTTCATTACATACATACATATTATATATTTTAATTTCACAACACCCATATACATACCTATACATATTATATTTATTCATTTTACATACCTACATATATACATACCTATACATATCATATTTATTCATTCACACTAGAGTGCACATATATAATTTTTATTCATTTATACACACACATAGAATATCAACTTTGTTTCAAATTTGATCATCCAAACATCACGTGAACATTGTATTAAAATTTGACTGTTTCTACCAACAAAGCGTTCAAACCACTCACAAATACATATTATATATTTTCATTACACAAACACATATTATATACTTTCATTACATACATACATATTATATATTTTAATTTCACAACACCCATATACATACCTATACATATTATATTTATTCATTTTACATACCTACATATATACATACCTATACATATCATATTTATTCATTCACACTAGAGTGCACATATATAATTTTTATTCATTTATACACACACATAGAATATCAACTTTGTTTCAAATTTGATCATCCAAACATCACGTGAACATTGTATTAAAATTTGACTGTTTCTACCAACAAAGCGTTCAAACCACTCACAAATACATATTATATATTTTCATTACACAGACACATATTATATACTTTCATTACATACATACATATTATATATTTTAATTTCACAACACCCATATTCATACTTATACATATTATATTTATTTTATTTATCGATATTATATTTTATTGTTTCAAAAAGTTTGAAACAACACCCATATACATACCTATACATATTATATTTATTCACTTTACATACCTACATATATACATACCTATACATATCATATTTATTCATTCACACTAGAGTGCACATATATAATTTTTATTCATTTATACACACACATAGAATATCAACTTTGTTTCAAATTTGATCATCCAAACATCACGTGAACATTGTATTAAAATTTGACTGTTTCTACCAACAAAGCGTTCAAACCACTCACAAATACATATTATATATTTTCATTACACAAACACATATTATATACTTTCATTACATACATACATATTATATATTTTAATTTCACAACACCCATATACATACCTATACATATTATATTTATTCATTTTACATACCTACATATATACATACCTATACATATCATATTTATTCATTCACACTAGAGTGCACATATATAATTTTAATTCATTTATACACACACATAGAATATCAACTTTGTTTCAAATTTGATCATCCAAACATCACGTGAACATTGTATTAAAATTTGACTGTTTCTACCAACAAAGCGTTCAAACCACTCACAAATACATATTATATATTTTCATTACACAGACACATATTATATACTTTCATTACATACATACATATTATATATTTTAATTTCACAACACCCATATTCATACTTATACATATTATATTTATTTTATTTATCGATATTATATTTTATTGTTTCAAAAAGTTTGAAACAACACCCATATACATACCTATACATATTATATTTATTCACTTTACATACCTACATATATACATACCTATACATATCATATTTATTCATTCACACTAGAGTGTACATATATATATAATTTTTATTCATTTATACACACACATAGAATATCATAGAATATCGCCGGCCTTTTTTTTTTTTTTTTTCTTTTCTTCTTTTCTGTCAAGGCCATTCTTCACCCCTGTTTCAGTTTTCTGTTTTCAGTTTCTACCTGATTTGTTTCAACTTTACCATGTCAAAATCACCAGCCGCCAACACCCAATCACAAACCCCAAGCACCTCTGAAGAGACACCCAGGGCTTGCAAAAGCCTTTTAAGACCAATTTTGGCATTCATCACCACCGCTCTCACAGCTCTTGATAGGAGTGGCAATATCCACAAACAAATCAAAAAGGAGATTAAGGATAGCCTCAACTCAATATCGGTATGCGCAGAGGAACTTGCCGAGCGGGTCCTTTCGAGTAAAGAAGACCTACATAAAGAGCGCCTTTCCAACACACAAAAACTGTTGGAACAAGAAATAAGGCACACAAATGCTTTCGCCTTAAAAGCGCACGATTGGCCCGCCCTGCCTACTCCAACACCACGATCATCACCACCTTCTCCCTCAACATCTCGCCAAGCAGCAAAAACCATTCCTCGCGCCCAAACAATAGTGGTTACAGGCAAAAAACCGATGGCCTCTGAAGAAATTCTCAAACAAATTAAGAAAGAGGTAAACCCTATTAAATCGGGACTGCGAGTGAGCAGAATATGGAAAAAGACCGGAAATCAGGTCGCTGTTCAGTGCGACACAGCTGAGCATATCGAAAAACTCCGTAAAATCTTAGCCAGCCAAGAAAATATAACCACAATCGAAAAACCCAAATTGAGACCCAGAATAGTCCTTATCGGTGTCGAAGAGCACCTGACAGAGGAGGAGATACTCGAGGGACTGTGGAAACAGAATCCCTCGATCTCAAATAAATACAAAGAGGGTCTCGATAAGGACACAAAAATTGTGTACATGGCAAGATTTAGGAGAAATAACTTGCTTAAAAAGGTGGTAATTTCAACATCTCCTCAGCTATTCGATGAGCTTTTGAGAGCGGAATCTGTCAACATCGGGTTCCTTAAGGTGAAGGTCGACGAACATATTGGGTCCCTGACATGCAGGAAATGTCAGAGGTACGGCCACTATGCAGCAAAGTGCAATGCACCGGAGGAAACGTGCAGACTGTGCTGCCAAAGTCACCCACCTAATGAATGCAAAGGTAAACAGTCGGAATGTGCACATTGCTTGGAGAGCAATAAAAAATACAAGGAAACACAACCGACTCGGCACAAAGACCAAACCAAAGAGTGCCCAATATACAGAAGGTATCTAAAACGGTACAGGGACATGGTCGAATACCTTTGCTAAGGGCCCCTCCATCAAAATGGCTCAAGTCAATCTCCAGAGGTGCGAAGCGGCAACGTTGAGCTTCATTGATAAGTTTTCCGAGGAAGGCTACGATGTTGCTCTTCTACAAGAACCCTACACTGGGAATAAAGGAAAGGTCAACAAGAAGATCTTTGATGGACTGACCTTCCAGAAACCGCAAAAAGACCATGTGGTCAAGGCGGCAATCCTAGTGGCCAAAGGGACCGCGAATGACAGCATTATGTTACAGCAGTTTTCCGATCACGCGTGCGTGTTTGTGGAGATGACACTCGGCGGAATTAAGTTGGTCGTTGGATCTGTATACTGCGAACCAGGAGAAAGCGTTGAAAGGAACGTTTCCTGCGTCGATAAAATTATGAATTCGGACAAAAAGCATACCGTCCTTTTTGGTGCTGATGCAAATGCTAAAAGCATCTGGTGGGGCAGCGCGCGAACTGACAAAAGAGGAGAAGAAGTCATAGACTTCTTATCTCAACATCAACTCCACGTCTTAAACGAAGGCAATACACCAACGTTCGAAATTACGCGCAATAACATCGATATATCGAGCGTAATTGACGTTACAGTTTGTACGCAAAACCTACTCAGCAAAATCAGTCATTGGAAAGTTGACAGGGAAATAGCTCCACTCTCCGATCATAACGCAATTACATTTGACATTGAGAGACAAACAACGCCTGGTTCGATAGAAGACTCCACGTTTTTGTATAAAACAGCCAAAGCTAACTGGACGAAGTTCCAAAAGAAACTAATAGCTCACGTGGAAAGTAAACAGATCAACGAGGAAAGAATTTCTGAAAACGACCAAACTGTGATACTGGAAAGACAGATTCAATCCATCACGGATGGTATCCACGAATCCTGCAGAGCAGCGATACCACCCATCAGACCTGCTAAGCGAAAGAAGTGCCCGTGGTGGAACTCTGAGCTAGAGTCGTTAAAGAAGAAGGCCATAGCCTCTAAAAGAAGACTCAAAAACTCAGCCATCGCGAGGAGAACCCAAATTACGCTTCCAGAATACATTAGAGCCAAACAGGAGTTCAAAGAGGCCATCCAGGTCGCAAGAACCAAAAGTTGGAAAGAATACTGTCAAATCCAAGAAAACGAAACCGTCTGGAGCTGCGTCCAACGAATCTTGAAACCCTACAGTCGCAAACCACCCGAGACTGTCAAAACTGCAAAAGGATTCACAAACACGGCGCGAGAATCTGCGGAAGCCTTCCTCGAGAAATTCTTTCCGGATGATGATACGAACAACGAGACGACCGAGCAGACCAACATTCGAATTAACTCACGCTCCACGCCTTCCCTCGAAGACGAACAGCCCTTTACGCAGGAAGAGGTCAAAAAAATAATCGTGTCCATGAATCCATCCAAAGCCCCAGGAAGTGACCACTTCACCTCTGACATATGTCTACAAGCCTTCGAAGCGATCCCGAAAGAGTTGACAGCCATTTACAATGCTTGCCTCAGACTCGGATGTTTCCCGAGAGCGTGGAAAATTGCCCGAATCAAAATCATCCCCAAACCGGGTAAAGATGACTACGAGGACATATCGTCATACCGTCCGATCGGATTGATATCCGTTCTTGGAAAGACACTCGAGAAACTGATCGCATCCCGTACACAATGGAGACTCATAAGTGAGGAAAGACTCAGCTTACGACAGTTTGGTTTCACGCCCCAAACGAGCACTGAAGACGCTCTCTACGACACGGTCAGAAGGATCAAGACCGCCCAAAGAAAAGGAAACGTAGTGCTAGCTATCTCCTTAGATATCCAAGGGGCGTTCGACAATGCGTGGTGGCCGTTCCTGCTCAGCCAGCTGGCCGATAAGAGCTGCCCCCGCAATACTTTCGCACTCATAAAGAACTACCTGAGTGATCGAACTGTCGAGACCGTCTACGCAGGCGTAAAAGTATGGAAAGAGAGCAACAAAGGTTGCATTCAAGGATCGGCCTGCGGACCTATGTTCTGGAACATAATCCTAGACCAACTCCTTCAACTGCCTTTCCATCCCAACGTACACATCCAAGCCTTCGCGGATGATGTCTTCCTCATTATTGAAGCAGCTGACACTCCAACTCTGGAAACGATCGCCAACGTAACTCTCGATACGGTCTCCCAATGGGGAACAAAAGTAAAGCTTTCATTTTCAGAGGCAAAAACAAAGGTGCTCTTCATGACTAAGAGGAGAGTGAGAGAACCAAAGATTATTATGAATGGCCAGCCACTCCCCCTCTCTGAAGACGCCAAAGTACTAGGGGTCACTATTGATCACAAGTTAAACTGGAGCAAACACGTGGACACGATTTGTAAAAAAGCTACTGGCATCACTAATAAATTAACGACCATGGCAAAAGCGACATGGGGACTGCCCCCTGAAGCTATTAAAACCATATACCATGGAATAACAGAGCCAGTAGTGACCTATGCGTCCAGCGTCTGGGCGGACGCTGCGAAAAGGCAAAACATCCGCAAGAAGCTCAACATCGTCCAACGGGCGGTCGCACTGAGAATATGCAAGGCATACAGAACAACGTCGCTCACGTCCGTCCAAGCAATAGCAGGAGTCATGCCACTGGACTTGAAGGTGGAAGAGCTGTCACTAATATACGACACCAAAATAAAAGGTACCATCCAAGAGCTACTCCCTTCGGACGTAAGGCTCCAGAACAAGGTAAAGATTAAAGAACTCCCGCACCCAACCGAACAAATAGGGGTGAAAACCGAATACCTCGGCAATATCGAGCAGTCTTCGACAACTGACGCCGATACCCTATACATCTATACAGATGGTAGCAAAACGGAAGGGAAAGTTGGAGCAGCTTTTGTTACCTTTGACCATGATAATAAAGAGATAGCCACCAAAAAACTTCCCATGGCAGACCATTGCACCGTCTTTCAGGCCGAGCTCGTAGCCATCAGAGAATCGCTAGAATGGCTAACGAAACAAAGACAAAAGCACTCGCAGGTTAAACTTTTATCGGATTGCAAAAGTGCAATAAAAGCGCTCGAAAACGGAGCCCCGACTAACCGGCTTGTCTTTTCCATACAAAACACCTGCAAAAGCTTGAAAGAAAACGGCACAACGTGCACATTTGCTTGGATTAAAGGACACTCTGGAATACCGGGCAACGAACGAGCTGACCAACTTGCAAAAGATGCAGCAACAAAAACAAAGACTGTTAAAATATATGATAAATTTCCGCTGAGTCACGCAAAAAGGCTTATAAGACAACACCTCCTGAGCAAATGGGAACAGAGATATGCTGAATCGCAAACTGGCAAAGTCACTAAGACATTCTTTAACAACTTACAACAAGCACATGCATTCAGGAAATACAACAAAATCTCATATTTCCTCACACAGATGCTCACAGGGCACGGAGCGAACAAATCATACCTACATCGCTTCAAAAAAGTAGA
>OY754987.1:27413371-27543268 GCA_963576475.1 Molanna angustata
CTAACCTAACCTAACCTAACCTAACCTAACCTAACCTAACCTAACCTAACCTAACCTAACCTAACCTAACCTAACCTAACCTAACCTAACCTAACCTAACCTAACCTAACCTAACCTAACCTAACCTAACCTAACCTAACCTAACCTAACCTAACCTAACCTAACCTAACCTAACCTAACCTAACCTAACCTAACCTAACCTAACCTAACCTAACCTAACCTAACCTAACCTAACCTAACCTAACCTAACCTAACCTAACCTAACCTAACCTAACCTAACCTAACCTAACCTAACCTAACCTAACCTAACCTAACCTAACCTAACCTAACCTAACCTAACCTAACCTAACCTAACCTAACCTAACCTAACCTAACCTAACCTAACCTAACCTAACCTAACCTAACCTAACCTAACCTAACCTAACCTAACCTAACCTAACCTAACCTAACCTAACCTAACCTAACCTAACCTAACCTAACCTAACCTAACCTAACCTAACCTAACCTAACCTAACCTAACCTAACCTAACCTAACCTAACCTAACCTAACCTAACCTAACCTAACCTAACCTAACCTAACCTAACCTAACCTAACCTAACCTAACCTAACCTAACCTAACCTAACCTAACCTAACCTAACCTAACCTAACCTAACCTAACCTAACCTAACCAGTATCAGTTGAAATCTCATGGTGAACGGTTGTTTTGTCTCGTGTATTTAAAGTGATAATAATTCTTAAAAATCCATTATCACAAAATAATCGTAGAAAAACAGAAAAATTGTGAAAAAGTTGACACTTTATGTGAAACGCTGGCAGCACCGTTCATAGGAAAAATCATTTTATTATTTGGTCTTGTAGAACTCGTTCGGCTCTACAAAAAAGTCCGTGGTACCATATTTTTATCTCTCTCAATAAGGGAGCTATAAGGTAAAGAATCGAAATACCTACCAATATGCGGAGTGCAAGCAATAAATCCATTTTGATGGGCAAATAAAGCCAAGTTGCCGGTTCCAAATCTGCTCCGACTTCGCGAGACTCGTCTCCGGCCTCTGCTTCACCATTACTCACACAGTATACCAGATACGACGAAGAAGAAGTGTCAAACAAATTATTGGAAATCATCACGGATGCTATAAACAGTGGTGGAAATATAAGAAAAGACATCAAGGAGACGGTGATAAAGTCATCCAAGGAGCTGGTTGGCCTGGTGTCTCGTCTGTACAGAGGATCATCTAAACAAATCGATGTGAGACCACCAACAATTACAGGTCATTCAAAGAAGTAAATGAAAAATTGGACCTACAAATGAAGAAAATTGATGATCTTACAAAGATGACTCAAAGTCTTATTGACCAAGCAATACTGCCAAATGAAAGATCTATGTATAAGCCCTTCTTTTTCTCATGTATCTAACAAAAGAAACGCTAAAAACTATGCTCTGGTGATCAGTTCGCCAGACAACACTAAGACGAGCGAAGAGTTAGAAGGCTTTATAAAGCGGTCAATAAATGTTCGGAATAAGGGCATTGGCATCTCTGGGGTTCGAAAAGCGGCATCACAGAAACTTGTTATAAATTGCCAATCGAAAGATGATGTACAAAAAATGAAAGAGGAGGTCGAGAAACTTGAGTCTATTCAGGTGGAGAATGGTAAAATGAAAGATCCCCTTGTGGTTTTTAAGGGTCTCGTTAAAGGCATTACCAAAGATGACCTAAATGGGTCATTAAGACACCAAAATAAGGGACTAAACATTGAAGAAGACATTAAAATTAAATATAGGAAAAGGAACAGAAATGGACTGTTGGCGGATGTTGTATGTCAGGTCAAACCAATGACGTGGAATGTGCTTACTGGTGTGGATAAAGTCTTTATTGGATACCAAAGAGTCTATGTAGCTGACCAAACCCCTCTAATTCAATGCTACAAAAGTCTGGGGTATGGACACACTCAGAACTTTTGCTCAAACGATTTGGTATGCGCTCACTGCACAGGAAATCATAAACTTAGGGAATGTCCAAATAGGAATGAGGGACCAAAATGCGGGAACTGTAGCCTACTGAAGAAGGAGGATGGACATATGGCTTTCAGTCCACAGTGTCCCATCAGGAAATTAAAGGAAACAAGGGCAATAGAATTAACCAACTACTTATGCTAATGCTGGCCAAGGGAATGAGTGCGTCAGGGACTTTCAGCTTATAAAATTTGTGCAGTGGAACTTGGGACGCTGCAAAGCTGCGCAAGAACAACTGTTGTCGAGTGGTTCAAAATATGATATAATGCTAGTGCAAGAACCCTATGTCGGTAAAAATGGACAAATAAATGCACCAGGTTTCGAAGTCTACCAAATTGGCATATCAAGAGACAAATGTTGCAAAGCGGCGGTTCTAATAAATCAACAACTTCCTAAAGGACTTATGCTTTCCAAACATTCTAATACAAATTATGTCTTTGTTCAATTGAATACGGATACCGGCCCGATTATTATAGGTTCCGCTTATATAGAACCATCGGCTGAGATTGAACCACTAATGGAAACTATAAAAAGTTTAGCTGAACAAACGGAGGCGACATGAATGCAAAGAATATATGGTAGGGAAGCAACAGAACGGACACCAGAGGGGATATTTTGTCATCTTACTTATCAGATTGTGCGCTGCATATCCTTAATGAAGGTTCTACACCGACATTCGAGACATATAGAGGAAGCAACTATATACATAGAGTGATAGATATGACATTCTGCTCTCAACAGATGTTAAACAAGGTCGTGGGCTGGAGTGTAGACAAATCTCAGAACATCCTTAGTGATCATAACCCAATTGTGTTCAAACTCGTCTGTAGCAAAGTTGATTCACCAATCTCTAACACCTCAATCTACAACACTAAAAAAGCCAACTGGAATGCATTCACTACGAGTGTCCGTGGTCAGTTAAAGACATTAAATTTAACTCCAGAAAAATTTAAAGACGAGAATAATATAGAATCGCTGGAAGTAAAACTGACCACTCTCAACTCCATTTTGGACAACGCGTGCAAAGAGAGTATCCCATTGAAAAGAAAATACTCAAGAAAACCATGCCGTTAGTGGACTCAGGAGTTGAGCACTCTCAAACAGAAAGCAAGACGAGCCAAACATAAGCTGGAAAACTCATATAGACAACGAAGAGAAATAAAACTACAGGAATACCTTGAAATTAAAAATGAATATAAAGCTGCAATATTGAACGCCAAAACTTTATCGTGGAAGTCTTACTGCGAGTCACAAAACAGAGAGAGCGCCTGGGGTACAATACATAGAGTGCTAATTAGACAGCGAAAACGATCTACACCAGCTACATTAAAGGATGGGACTGAACAGCTTGATTCGGCGGAAAGCACTGCCCAAAGATTAATGGATAGATTTTTTCCGGATGACGATGAAAACTTGGATAACGCAGAGCAAACTGAAATAAGGAGAAATGCATATCTACTACCTACAACAGAAAATGATCCACCATTTACATCAGTGGAGGTTGAATAAAAAATTAAAAGCATATCTCCCAACAAAGCACCTGGAGAGGACAATTTCTCAGCAGACATCTGCTTGCACCTGTTCAACGGTAGTCAGGCGTTGCTAATAGAATTGTACAACGCATGCATGCGATTACACTACTTTCAGATATGCTGGAAGAAAGCAAAAATCATTGCAATACCCAAGGCAGGGAAGGACGACCTAAATGATGTCAGTTCTTATCGGCCAATAGGCCTGATTTCTGTTCTCGGGAAAGTCCTGGAAAAACTGATGATAAACAGAATCAACTGGCATCTTTATAAAAACAAGTGTCTTAGTGAAAATCAATTTGGTTCCACGCCACAAAAATCCACAGAAGATGCTCTGGTGGCTTCGGTTGACACAATAAAACGAGCATTTATAAATAAAAAACTAACAGTAGCAATATCATTAGACATTAAGGGTGCTTTTGATAATGCCTGGTGGCCTTTCCTCTTAACACAGCTAAAAAATAAAAAATGCCCACGTAACTTTTTTTTTTTTTTTTTCTTGCCGTTCACCAACGTAGTGTTGTAGTGTTCTTCGGCATGTAACAAGTTTAATTATATTGTAGATCTATATTAGATCTTCAAATTATGTACTTTGAGGAAGTTGGATAAAATTTTCAATGTCATGGGGTTCATATGTGATAAAAGAGTATTCACGTTTACTGGAAGCGGACTATATGGGCTCATTTTGAAATAAAGATCATTAAATTTGTATTATATTTAGAGCAGCTAAAAAGGACATGGTTCAAATCCTCCTTCTCTCCATCACCACAATCGCAGAGGATCGAGTCCACGATATTCAACTTGTACAGGTGATACTTAAGACAGCAGGGTACTATTCGCATCCGACAAATTGTCGACACCGTTAGTTTGTCGAATCTTAAATTATTATACCACGCAATTTTTGCGATATTGGATTGAATTGATGCGTAATTTTTTCCTTTTGAAGTCGATGATTCAGCCCATTGTTGTGACCAGTCATTAAACAGATTAATTTTGCAGTTTACTAGAATATCAGAAGATGGGATTTTAAATTGGTAATTTACCTCTAAATTTTCGGATGCTCTTTTAGCTAGATGGTCAGCTTTTTTGTTTCCTGTGATTCCGCAATGACTTGGAATCCAGGCTAGAATAACTTTTTTATTACTCTGGCAAAGTTGATATATCTGTGATCTTATACTAAGGCATATTTCATCTACGGGGAATGAGAAAGTTGGATTTTTAATTTTTTGCAAAACACTTAGACAATCGGAAAGGATAACAGATTTATGACATGATTTAGATTTAATAATTGTTAGTGCTTCTAATATTGCGACAGCCTCTGCTGTGAAAACGGAACATTGTTTATGCAGGGTTATGGTGTGCTCGATGGTTAGATTAGAGTTGTACACTGCAGCACCGGTAGATGGTGAGGAAGAGGATTTTGAGCCGTCTGTGAAAAATAAGTTCCAGTCTTTCCAGTTAGATTCTATTATATTATTAAACTGATTATTTGCATATGGCGTGTTCTCGATTCCAAAGGACAGAAATACCTCTGGGATGTTAATTAAATGTTCAAAAGGTGTCGTGTACAATGGCAGTGATTTGTAACGGTGAATATGTGGTAATATATTATTGTACATCTGCCAGCTATTAATTAATAATGGTTTGGGACGATTGATTCTTGAATGCTCATTAGTTATTGCATTAAATAATTGACTGACTAGGTTGACGAGCGGATGAGATTCAAATGCGAAATATCTGAGGAAGAACTTATCTGCACACAATTGTCTCCTCAAGTGTAATGGTGGATCTACCACTTCCACTTGTAGGGTGTTTATTGGGGATGACTTCATAGCTCCAATTATTAATCGCAAGGCTTGCGATTGAATTCTGTCTAATTTGGATAGATTTTTTTTTGAAGTGGGTTCTATTATAAACGTTGCGTATTCCAATAAACTACGAATATATGCACTATAGAACATTTTTTGCGTGATAGGGTGACATCCCCACCAGACTCGTGAAATCGCTCTCATCATATTTAGTCCCATTTGTGCTTTAGAATATAGATAATCTGTGTATTCGTTCCATGAGAGTTTTGAATCAAATATTACTCCTAACAGTTTGACTGAGCTAGCTATTGGGATTTCTTGGTTTTGTACAAAGATTTTCAATTGAGGTATATATCTTTTTTTGGTGAAAATTATAGCTTTATATTTTTCGATTGAAAGTTCTAATCCATGCGAAGTTAACCATAAATATATGAGTTCGAGTGCTGATTTTAATTTCCTTTCTATCAATAACAGATCTTTTCCCGTGATGTATATAAAAATGTCATCTGCAAAGCAAAGTATTTTAATATTAGAGGGTATTTTTGAAAAAATATCACTCAAATATAAGTTGAATAACAATGGGCTAAGGGCAGAACCCTGGGGAAGTCCTTTAAACACAGTTCGATTAATTGGATAGTTTTGGGGTATGTCGAGTGTGATTTCTCTGTTGATTAAAAGGTTCATAATGAACGAAGATAATTTAGTCGATATTCCAATTTCATGTAGTCTTTCTTTGAGTTTAGGTAATAGAACATGATCATATGCACCTCGTATATCTAGGCTTATGCCAACAAGAAATTCTTTTTTTGTATATGCAAGTTGTATTTCTGTTGCAAGTAATGTGATACTTTCTAAGGTGGAATATTTTTTTCTAAATCCAAACTGGAACTCGGAAAGTGTTTTTTTATTTTCCACATACCAATCCAGTCTATTTTTTATCATTCTTTCAACAGTTTTTAGGGGTGTGGTAGATAGTGCAATAGGACGATATGATGAACCTAATGTTGGGTCCTTGTTTGGTTTTGGAATTGGAACAATTATTTGTTTTTTCCATACATTTGGGATAATACCTGATTGAAAAAAAGAGTTTGTTAAATTAAGAAAGTATTCTTTAGAAGTTTCACCTCCATTTTTTATAAAGCTAAATGGGATATTGTCTATTCCGGGTGCAGTGTCTGAGACGTTTTCAAGAACTATATTCAGTTCTTCCATTTTGAAGGGTTTGTCCAACAATGACTGTTCCGGAAGGTTGTAACAAGGCACAGATTCCTCAAAGGTTGGTGCAAAGGAAGGAGCTAGTTTGTCTATAAATTCATTTAAACATGTTTGCGAGTTAGGAAACGCCGAATGGGGTTTGCAGTTGGATCGAAAACTTTTTATTGTTTTCCAAATTTCGGATGCGGGTGTATCAGGTGAAAGCGTACTACAGAATCTCTTCCAATCATTACGTTTTTTGTTTTTAAGGATTCTCTTTGTGGATGCCTGAATTGCTTTGTAATTTAAGAAGTTTTCTAGTGACATATTTATATTATACTTTTTAAGGGCCGCTTTTCTGAGACGTACTAATTTATTGCATTCATCGTCCCACCAAGAGGCAGGTTGAGGTTTATTTGTATTTTTCTTTTTAACATTAATAGTATTATTGGCTGCTTCAGTAATGCTTCTAGACCATTGTTCATAACATTCCAAGGAATTTTCGATGTTTGGGTGAGGGAGTTGCCTAATTCTGTTTTCGACATTTTGAGTAAATCTGTCCCAATTGGCAGTTTGAGTATTATATCTAATTTTCTTTGATTTATATGGAGCAATTTGGCATGGATCATTGTTGTCAAATTTAATAACTATTGGCAGATGATCACTGGGACCTGCGTCATCTAGAACCGACCAAAATAATGTGGATATAAGTGAGGGTGAGCAAATACTTAAGTCGACGGCGCTTTTGTTTTGGTGAGGAGGTGTGATTCGAGTAGGTTTACCGTCGTTAATAAAACATAGATTGTTTTCTTCCAAAAAGTCGAGGATATTAGAACCCGATCGATTTGTACATCCATTGCCCCAACAAGGTGATTGTCCGTTGAAATCACCTAGAATTAGTATAGGTGCGGGAATTTGTTTAATGAGATCTGACCATATGGGTTCTGAGAAAATAATATCAGGAGGAATGTAGATTGATAACACCGAGACGTTGTTAATATTTGCAGCTGCTATTTGAATATTATTTGGAACATTATTAATATTAAGTTCAGAAAAGTAAACATTATTTTTGATACACAATGCGGAACCGGCTCGTTCGTCTGCCCTGTCTGATCTAATTATTTTAAAACCTGGTATATGAAATGGTACATTTGGTTTGAGCCATGTTTCGGCTATGGCTGCAACAGAGATATATTCTTTATTTACAATGTTCATAAATTCCATCTTATTGGCTACTATACTGCGAATATTCCACTGAAGAAAATTTATATTTTTTGTATTATCCATGTTGAAATAAATGTAGGGGCAAGTGGTGTACCTATGAACGGGTGTACCTTCGAACAATTGCTATATCTGAAAAAACCCTGTGAATAATAACATGAAAATACTCATAATTAATAGTTTTTATCATACTGCTAACACTGCTGTGTTCTCTAGTGTCAAGGATCAACTGATTGTGTTTTGTGATTGAAAAACGTTTTTCATCATTAAAAGTAAGTTTTCTCGAAATTTTTCATAGTTTTTTTTATATTCTTTTTTTATTATTTCAACTATTGTTTTATTTCACACTATTATGTATACAATCATCGACTTTTTACCGAAAACAACAATTTGAATAACATAACCTAAATATTTTTTATTAAATTTTAAATGAAAAATCTCTATGTGTGTACCTTTGAACACATCAATAAGTGTACCTTCGAATGCTGTTCGAAGGTACACTCTGGTCTTTTTATAAGTAAAACAATATTTAAATATTTTGATATATCTTATATTTTAGTGTCAAGAAGCAAATCATGTGTTAAAAGATCTCTCGCATCGACAGATTCTTAAAGAGAATTGTAGAAGAATGTCGTAAAGGGTTGTCTGTCAAAAAAGCTGCAGAAAAATATGATCTATAACCAGCCAAAATTTTCAAGTACTGCAAGAGAACATCATTTGTCATGAAGCTAATGAGTCACAAAGCAATGTTTTAAATTATCCACCTAATTATACAAACGGATTGTCAATTCCATCAACCAGTAAAGGCCCTCAATTATTTTCTCCTTAAATCATTCGTCCAACCCCTAAGGCATCAAAAAAAGTACAAAAAATGAAAATACAGAATACTAACTGATACACCAGAAAAAATGCTCTATTAGATAAACCGTCAAAACAAATAAAACGATCACCAGTTACCTGATTAAAGTTCGATAATATTCTAGAATCAAAAAAAAAATCTTCAAAAACGCATAAGATTAAAATAATGAATGACATCACATTCATTAAATGTGGAACCTGAGAATGCGTAAAAACCAGATCTCTACACCGTAATACATGTTATTTATATTTTCATAAGACTTGTATTCCTAAATGTTATGAAAAAAATATTCTAGATGAAGAAGACAATGATTTATTTTTACTTTTACTCAGCATCTTCTTGAGTCCAGTATTGAACAAAGGCCTCCCGCTTGGACTTCCACTGGTCTCTATCCTGTGCCATTCTTCACCATTCAGGACCTGCCACTTTTTTGATGTCATCGGACCATCTGGTCTGGGCCTTCCGACGCTTCTGCTTCCCGTTCTTGGCCTCCAGTCCATTACAATTTTTGTCCATCGTCCATCTGACATCCGAGATACACGATCTCGGATGATCATGTATCTCGGATCTCGGATGATTTATTTATTTGCCACAAATACTTTGTAATATCAAACGAAGATAGTGACTGTAGATTCTGACTTGATTTTTCAACAGTGCCAAAAATTAATTAAGTATAAATTACTTAAAATCATTTTACTCTTTTACCAAATATTTTTTAAAAAACTCTTGTAACTACTCTTAGTACTACTTGTAATTTATATTTTTGCAAGACTGTTTTTTTTATATGTCGACAAAAATTTAAGCCTTTAAGATTCTATAGGTACCTACGTACACAATCACAATATTATTGGGCAAAACTATTTGTATTTTAAATAAAGTTTAAGATATTTACATTGTCTTTTTTATTCCCTGAATTAATTTCATTATAAATACTATCAATTGACAACATTTCAAATCGATCCGATTCTTATTTAATACTGTTCGAAGGTACACACCGTACTGTTCAAAGGTACACACCAGTAGTGTACCTATGAACAAAAATGAATGTTTTAACAATTTTCTATTTTTTATTTAAAATAGTTGCAATGAAGTAAAATTATGCATATTAATTAAAAGTAGAAATGTTATTTTATAAAATTAATTATTTATTTTACGCGTCCTGTAAGCCGAAACTGTGTAATCTACGTTTAAAGTTAAAAAAGTATATATTGTTCGAAGGTACACTACTTGCCCCTATTATAATAAATCTCAATTATATATCTCTGTAATTCTGACTGTATTTTTATTCATTACTAAGTGATGTTTTAGGATAGTTTATTAAAAGGTCTTTTAATGGTTCAAGTAAATTTGCAGCGTAGGACGGTGAAATGGGGTATTTTGCTATCGTTTCAATTATGAGTGAAACTAATGTTTCGATAAAAGAAGAATTCTCATTTTGTAGTTTTAGCGAAACATTTGATAAGGAGCTATTCGAGTTCTCATATTGTTGGGCGAAATTTAAAGCACACCCATTTGAAGGATTTACTTTCGAATTTCCATTTGGATTGAAAACTAAGGAATTGTGCAAGTCCCTGTCATACCCTGGTTTTTGTTGTATGCGAGGTTTATTTGGTCTAAAAACAGTTTTGCTATACGAATGTGTTTGCGGATTGATGCCAGATGTATTTTTAATAGTTTCAGCATACGATTTTTTTGGTTGGAGGGTGCATTTTCGAAGCTTGGAAATATGATAAGTTCTCAGAAGCCATCGAAAACTTGATATTTTTTTGGCGGTTTAGTTCTGGACATGAAAAACTAGATGCTTTGTGATTTCCTAAGCAGTTTACGCAGGATGGAAGATCCGGATCGTTAGAACATTTATCTGTGGAGTGTAAGTCGCCGCATATACTACATCGGGTAGGTGATCTACATGCTGCTTTTGTGTGACCAAAGCGATAGCAGTTAAAGCATTGAACTGTAGGATAGGTATATAATTCTACATGCAAAGCGTTGTAGAACATAAAAATATGGGACGGTAAAGATTGTCCTGAAAATGTTATCACAACGGATCGTGATGGCCGCCATTCTGGTTTGTCGCCAGACTTGTCCTTGTAGTTAAGTCTTCTGGCTTTTATTGGTTTGATTGACTTGTCCGATGTGGATATTATTTCAATGATATCCTTCTCTGAATACTCTGTTGGGATACCCTTAATTAATCCTAGTCTGGTAAGGTTATATGTTGGGATAAACGCAGTATATTTACTGTTTGATAAGATTGAGATATTTTTTATAAAGTTGTTTGCGTCCCTAGATGTTTTAAAATCGACTGTTGCTCTAAATCGTCCTTCAGATTTTAACGATCCGTTAATTACATTGAGTGTTTTTCTGGAATACAAAATTTTTCCTATTTCCAAAGGGTAGGTTTGTTTTTTGTCTGTTCTTTGGATATGTACTGTGTACGGCCCGCGCGCGTCTTGATCGTAAAACTTCATCACCGGAATGAATGAAGTGTTTTTTGTTTTGTCATTAATGATATTCTTATTTGAATCTGAACTTTGTGCTGGTTGGTCCGTTACTCTTACTTCTTTATGAGCCTGATCCATCGGAGATGGAGGCCTTTCGGATACTCTTGGTCTTTTTGATCGAATAACTATCGAATCGGAGTCAGAATCCGACGCGTATTTTATTCCGTCGTTCGCCTTATCGGGAGGCTCAGCTTCGTCCATACTTAAACTAGTTTAAAAGTATTTTTTAACTTATATGAATATAAACCTCTATAATTTTATATTATAAATAAAAAATATTGTATAATAACATTATACATTATAACAATAAGATATGTAAAAATAAATAGACGAAAATGTTCCGTAAAAAACAAAAATATAACAAACAAAAACACCGGGTCTATGACCAAATACAGAGAAAAAATTTCTCTACAGAAAAAGTAATAATATTATAATGTAGGTAGGTAAATAATAATAATGATTGTTTATCTTGTAGGCTGGGTATGTTTGTTCACAGCCGAGTTCCTCCTTCCCCGTACGTCGCACTGCACTACAATACACAATAATCGTCGAATTGTCAAAAATTTACACCACGTCTTATCGCCACGACTACCGTAACTGCACTCCCCACGTAACTTGTTCTGCATGGTTGTTAGCTATCTGAGGGACAGGCAAGTCCACCTTACATACTTTGACAGCCAAAAATGTAAAAAAAAACAACAAGGGGTGCATTCAAGGTTCTGCCTGTGGACCAAGCTTTTGGAATGTGATCATCGATGACCTCCTGCAAATAAAGTTCGACGATGGAACCGAGATTCGAGCATTTGCGGATGATATACTTCTAATCACTACAGCAGACTCTTCATCTGAACTCGAACATCTAACAAATAAAGCTTTATCCAGGATAATACAATGGGAATCAAAGGCCAAACTTTATTTCTCAGAGGAAAAAACTCAGGCATTGTACGTTACGAGAAGGAAGGATCCACCACCTTTACTTGAAATGAGACACTGCACATTAAAATTTGTAGATCATTTAAAAATCTTAGGAATAATCATAGACAAAAATTTGAATTGGGCAAAACACATAGACGAAGTCTGTAAAAAAGCAGCGAAAACGACAAACAAGCCAATACTGGCGGCAAAACCCACTTGGGGAGCATCTCCTATGGTCATCAAACAAATTTACATTGGGGCCATTGAACCCTTGATTACTTACGCTGCGCCTGTCTGGGCTGAGGCCGCTAACAAAAAGATGAACATAAAAAAGTTAGACCAGGTACAACGACAAATCGCTCTCAGATGCTGCAAGGGATATAGAACGATTTCGTTAACATCGGCCCAGGCTCTGAGTGGGATTGTCCCCTTAGATTTAAAAATACAGGAAATCTCGGAACTCTATAAAGTTAAGATAAACAAGGATCTAAAGGAGTTGCCCAAAGACAGGAAATACCAGGGAACTAAAAGATTCTCCGAGCTAACACATCCAGCAGAACGAACTATAGTTGACTGCAAAATGTTTGGAGAAAATCCCCCAGATTTTACATATGGAGAACTTCAACTATTCACTGATGGAAGCCTGTTGGATGGCAAAGTGGGAGCTGCTTTTGTTCCAATCGACAATGGTAAGGAGTTACCTGGAAGGAAATTCAAACTTGAAAACTATTGTTCAGTCTTCCAGGCGGAACTGCTTGCAATCAAAGAAGCTATTATGTAAATACGCGCTACTCAAGCCACCTAATAGATGGCAAAAAATAATTGTTCTTACTGACTGCAAGAGTGCCATGGAAGCAATTCAAGACTCTCTGGCTTTGAACCCTTTGGTCTTTGACATAAGATGTCAGCTTTGGGAACTTACACAGCGAAACCAACAAGTTCAAATAGGATGGATAAAGGCTCACATAGGGATACCCAGCAATGAGTTAGCTGATACCCAAGCCAGACGAGCCACATTAAAAAAGGAAAAACCAGATTATGACCTTTTCCCTTGGTCTTTTGCAAGAAAAATGATACGCTTGAGAACAATACAGAACTGGAATGATAGGTACATATCTTCAACCACGGGAAACACAACTAAACTATTTCTTCCAGATATAAAATCTGTACTGCACTTCAATAAAAGGGTACAACCAAATTTTGAGCTTTCCCAAATTATGACGGGTCATGGATGCCTCACCAGCTATCTGGAAAGATTCAAACTGGTTGATAACGGCACATGCCCGTGTGACGATGAAACTCCGCAAGATGTCTTGCACCTACTAATGGTGTGTCCTGTCTTCAGTCGGCAACGGGCTGGTTTGATTGCAGAATGCCGGAGAGAGGGTGTGGACGTGGATCAGTTGTCACGGTTGATGAAGCATGAAAAATTACTGCCACGCTTTATAGCGTACGCCACAAGCATTATCAAGAAGACAAAAGAGTTAAACAAGGGGAGACTGGAAAGGGGTGCAAACGATAATTGAAGAAAGCTACAAGGAACATATTCGAAAGGAGAATAAAATGACACAAAACATTTAAATCACTCAAGCTGAATATGTGATGTGTAATAATATGTGAATATGTGTAATAATATGAATAATATCTAAAGAGACTATATTAGCTTAAACATTCAGTTTATTGTTATATTTATTGTTAACACATTATTTAAGTTATATAAACCTCGTACATGACAAGCGAGGTCTTAAAAGAATGTTACTAAATAAAGAAAAAAAAAAAAAAACCTAACCTAACCTAACCTAACACTCTGGAATACCGGGCAACGAACGAGCTGACCAACTTGCAAAAGATGCAGCGACAAAAACAAAGACTGTAAAAATTTATGATAAATTTCCGCTTAGTCACGCAAAAAGGCTTATAAGACAACACCTCCTGAGCAAATGGGAACAGAGATATGCTGAATCGCAAACTGACAAAGTCACTAAGACATTCTTTAACAACTTACAACAAGCACATGCATTCAGGAAATACAACAAAATCACTTATCATCTTACACAGATGCTCACAGGGCACGGAGCGAACAAGTCATACCTCCATCGCTTCAAAAAAGTAGATGACGCCCTATGCCAATGCGATGACACCAGCGAACAGTCCATAGACCATATAATCGAAAATTGTCCGATGTTCCAGAGAGAGCGATGGAGCATCCAAATGCTTCTTCAAAGCAAAAACATAAACTTCCAAAATAGAACAGAAGCAATAAACAATCCACAATACATTGAATTTTTGGAATTGGTGGCACAGAAGGTGGCCAAACTAAATAAATGATATCAGACAACACTTACTCCTTTACAACAATTTATTTACTATTCTATTTTATTTATTTTTCTTTAATCAATTTTATTTTTCTTTAATCAATTTACTTTCCAGAATGCAGCCAAATTAAATAAATTAAATATAACATACTCTTTTATTTCATACCAACAATTTGAATTCCCAAACACAGCACATGTCTAAAAAAAAAAAAAATACACCACAACAAAACAACAGCAGCACATACACTCACAAATATTCACAAACTTAATCACGCAATACACAATAAACATACCCAGACACTACACACAAAAATGCCGGATGTCAGTACCATAAATCACGGAAGACCTAGAAAGGTCAGCTTCTCCGACAAGGTTTTCTGTGGTTCCCTTGTCAGTAACGGGTTCCCTTGTCAGAAGGTCCCAAATAAGGACGCAGCCGTCATCCCTCCCATCCCAACACAAACACAATAAACACAATACAAACAACTACTAAGACTCTCAACAAAATTAAATATGAACACAACCTTGTATTGTTATAAGCAAGGGAGAAAATAACAGACTAACAATCCAAAAAAAAAAAAAAACCTAACCTAACCTAACCTAGCCTAAAACCCAACCCTAAAACCCAACGAAGCCTAAAACCTAATTTCCAAAAAAAATTCTAATTTTAGGGTTTTTCGAAAATCTAAAACCCTACGAAACCTAACAAAACCTAACCTAGCCTAAAACCCAACCTAACCTAACGGGTTTTTCGAAAATTCAAATTTTCCAAGTTCTGGGTTTTTCGAAAATCTAAAACCCTACGAAACCTTACCTAACCTAACATAACCTAACCTGACCTAGCCTAAAACCCAACCTAACCTAACGGGTTTTTCGAAAAACAAAGTTTTCGAAATTTCGGGTTTTTCGAAAATTCAATACGCGAAAAGAACTGAGCTGACCTAACCTAACCTAAATTGACCCACCTCGATGGGACAAAATTCACTAAACCTCCCCGTAACTTTTGGGTTTTTCGAGATTTTTCGGGTTCTTGCTTTTTTTTTTTTTTAAATGAATATGTCCTTGTTAAACAAGTACATATACATCTTCCTACGTTCCCTAAAATAAGCAAATAAATGCTTGTGCTTAGGTGAACGAAATCGGTCGAGGCAGGATTCGAACTCGCGACCACTGGATTACTAGCCCAGCGCGCTAACCGCTCTGCCACCGACCCATCTAAATTTTTCGTTTGAAAATGTATGTATATACTTTTCTGATATATACATACATTTTCAAACGAAGCTTATAAATCGTTTTAATTTATTAATTAAGTTCTACGCTCATTAGAGCGTATACAAATATTTGTTAAACAAGAAAAAAAAAAAACAATGTGCATTGCCATAATCATGAAAAAACAACAAAATAAATTAATACAAACAATAAATAAAAAAACATAGACAAGTAAAAATTAGTAATAAAGAAAAAAAATACCCAAAA
Organism: Molanna angustata; assembly: GCA_963576475.1. NCBI lineage: Eukaryota > Metazoa > Arthropoda > Insecta > Trichoptera > Molannidae > Molanna > Molanna angustata. The sequence continues at coordinate 27,429,206 of OY754987.1, forward strand.
ATCAAAATTTAAATAACAATAAATGAAAAAAAATATTTTTATCTAAATATAATAAATAAAATTCTCAGACAAAACAGCAAAACATAACAAGTAAAAATAAAGTAGTAAAATAAATACACAAATGAAAATACACTGACAAAAAAATTACAAAAAAATTAATAAAATAATATAATGAAAGCAAAGAATAAGATAATAAATAAAAATTTAAATTATTTTTGACTTGTTGGCAAAATAATCCCAATTGAAAACAATAGTTTAATAAAATTACAAGCGAATAATTTTTATATAAATATAAAAATAACTTGACCTGTATGATTTGCAATTAGCAAATCATACAGGTCGAAAATGGGAAATTACTAAACATGAGAGGATTTTGAATGTTATTTAGAAATAACGGATGTCTATATGGTCTACTTATATATGGTTGGATAATTTATATAGCGCCGTTTTCGTGAAAACTCACCTCAAAGGCGCTTTCTGTAAGTTACACAAATAATGTGTGGTATATTGCGTTGAGGGATGAATAATTGACTGCAAACTGACTTAACCTAACTGCCGAAACCTCACTGATTTTTCGATATTTTCAGATTTTTCGAAAAAAAAAGGTTTTTCGAAATGTCATCCTGACCCGACCCGACCCGACCTAACCTCACCCGACCCGACCTGACGCGACCCCCTAAACCTCCCCGTGACTTTTGGGTTTTTCGAGATTTTTCGTATTTTTCGAGATTTTTAGAAAGGTCATCGAAATTCCTTCCGGAATTCCGAGTTTGACCCTTCCAGGCCCGACCGGACGGAATATGGACCGATTTGAAAATTTAACAACAAAATGAACCAAAAATCTGTTACACGTCCAGGTCAGTCATATATCCCCGTCACCCATACCTCACCGAAATTGATTTTTTTTTCAGATTTTTCGAGATTCTGTCGGATTCTCGTCCAGTATCCCACCGGGCGCGACCCCACCCGACCTGACCTAACCTAACTTAACCTAACCCGCAAACCTCGCCGTAACTTTGAGGTTTTTCGCGATTTTTCGGATTTTTACAGATTTTTCGAAAGGTCATCGTATGTCATTACGAAAAACCTAATTTCACCTAAACCGACCTAACCCGACGCCAGCTAAACTGAAATTTTTGGTTTTTACAGATTTTTCAGATTTTTTCAGATTTTTCGAAAGGTCGTCCGATTTCGACAGGGCGAACCGAATTTCAGCCTCCCAATCCTAACCTAACCCGTCCTAAACCGACATAACCTAACTCACTTTTGGGTTTTTACAGATTTTTAGGGTTTTAACAGATTTTTCAGATTTTTCCAGAATTTTCGAAAGGTCGTCCGATTTCAACAGAGCGAACCGAATTTCAGCCTCCCGAACCTAACCTAACCCGTCCTTAACCGACATAACCTAACTCACTTTTGTGTTTTTACAGATTTTTCGGGTTTTTACAGATTTTTCAAAATTTTACAGATTTTTACAGATTCTATCAGATTCTATATTCAGATGTTTTGTTTTTTTTGTTTTGTTTTGTTTTGTTTTGTTTTGTTTTGTTTTGTTTCGTTTCGTTTCGTTTCGTTTCGTTTCGTTTCGTTTCGTTTCGTTTCGTTTCGTTTCGTTTCGTTTCGTTTCATTTCATTTCATTTCATTTCATTTCAATTCAATTTATTTTATTTTATTTTATTTTATTTTATTTTATTTTATTTTATTTTATTTTATTTTATTTTATTTTATTTTATTTTATTTTATTTTATTTTATTTTATTTTATTTTATTTTATTTTATTTTATTTTATTTTATTTTATTTTATTTTATTTATTTTATTTTATTTTATTTTATTTTGTTTTGTTTTATTTTATTTTATTTTATTTTATTTTATTTTATTTTATTTTATTTTATTTTATTTTATTTTATTTTATTTTATTTTATTTTATTTTATTTTATTTTATTTTATTTTATTTTATTTTATTTTATTTTATTTTATTTTATTTTATTTTATTTTATTTTATTTTATTTTATTTTATTTTATTTTATTTTATTTTATTTTATTTTATTTTATTTTATTTTATTTTATTTTATTTTATTTTATTTTATTTTATTTTATTTTATTTTATTTTATTTTATTTTATTTTATTTTATTTTATTTTATTTTATTTTATTTTATTTTATTTTATTTTATTTTATTTTATTTTATTTTATTTTATTTTATTTTATTTTATTTTATTTTATTTTATTTTATTTTCTTTTAATTTAATTTATTTTATTTTATTTTATATACTTTACTTATTTGTGCATTATATTGGAATGAATGAATTTCTTAAAATGCGCGTATATGTAAATGCAGCCTATTTCCCTAACTCAGTAGTTTCTTTCGAGACAACATGACTCCTTGCCTTCCGTTCCTCTCTTCTATAATCTATGATGGTACTGCAGGCTGGATTTCTCACTATCGCAGTGCGCATGCGCTACCCCCTCTACATAACCCGCAGTTAGGTACCATCGCCGGCAGCAGCTCGTAGTGTGTTACGTCTGTCAGTATTGGAGCTACCCCGTCTGTGCTCCACCGTGTTACTACACTAGACAACCCTTCCCTTCCATACCGTAACATTCCCTTGTATTTAATATTGACATTATTATATATCGTGATTACTCATTTGTATATAATTCCTACCATCCGGTCACAATACATTTGTTATTTAAAATTGTAAAGTTTTTATATTATTCATGTACGAAACAATTTTTTGATATGAAGTTATAGTTGATTTTCTTAGTATTATTTTGATGAAAAAACTATATATATAATATTAATTCATATCATAATATTAATGTTAAATAAAGTAAATAAATAAGTTATAAATTCATTCGTTTGACAATACTGAATTTATAATGTGACTCTCTACTTATTATCTATGGATCTACAAACTTCTACGTATTAATCGGTAAATACATGTTTGTACTACCTAGTTATTTTGGCGGTATCTTATTTTTATCTTTTACTTTTTTTCCTATATTCCGCTTCTGCATATTATTCAAGCGTGCTGATTAAAATTCGACTAAAAAGGCACTATCAATTTTCTATTTAAATAGATTAATTATATAATTGGTACCTCATATTATTTAATAAATACCTCATATTACTTCTTCTGCAAACCAATCCATAGGATTGAGACTTTTGATGATGATTATTTAATATTAGTAATTTAATGTAGGTATGTAGGTACATGACTTTCTGTATTTTTTTTTTCAACAAATACATTATTGGATTATTTTATTTTTTAATATTAATAATCTAAATTCCTTCTTATATTTTTATTGATAACATCTTTATTGATTTTTTTTTAATTTAAGTTTAAGAATATGTTTGCTAAAGAGTGGGGAATTTTTAAAACTGTTCTATGTTTAAATAACATAATTTTCACTATCTTACTTATAATATGCAAATACTTATGAATAATCTGGTATTTTTCCTTTGCCAATGTAAATACATTTACCTACAATTTACATTAATCACGATATGGTTATAAAATTTTAATAAAAGTTTTGTCTTTAAGTATTCAATTTTTCCTGAAAGTTAACAACGATTTTTCACTGGTTGATTACTATGTTTGTATTGTGACATCACACATCATAATCGCAAATTTGTTGTATATAGCAATGTGTCATTGTTTGACAGCGTGAGGTGTTAATACGTGTGATATCCAATATTATTAATAATATCTTTCCATTTCAAATATCAATGTGAGCATCACGGGATTTATTAAAGAACAATTAGACTATGCCCCTAATGTGAATGAAAAAAAAATAAGTTGCTCTTTTATTACGAATAGTCTGAATCGCGTAGTTCGTAAATCTGCGTTGTCAAAACAGGCCGGTCAATATATATTAAAATATAATAATAATATATCTTTATTAGCTAAAATAAAATTCAAACAATATATTATGTACAAAAGAAAACATTAAAATAGCCACAAGGCGGACCTATTAATAAATTAACCTTCTCCAGTCAACCTTATATATTTAATATAATATATTTACAGATAATTTCTGTCGTAATATTGAATGATTGATGATTTAAAATTATTTGAGTACTGTGTATTCAATTACTAGATATTTTTACATCAATATTTATTATATTAATATTGCTATTTAGGATGTATTGGAATAAGATTTTTAACGAGGCGAACCTTTGGTTGACTCGAGCATTAACCGACGAACAAAATCTTTCTTTTTTACGCATACATATTTAGTGCATCTCTTCCTAACGAAATAATTTGGTATCATCTACCTATACTCTGATTTTGACGCAAAAAAATAATTTGTTTTTATTTCTTTTCATATTACATAGAAACTAGATTGTTTTTATACTTTAATATAAAATTAAAAATAAATATTCATCGAAAATCTCTGCATGACCGTGAACCATTTTCGATGTGTTATTATTTCTTTGGATATTGTTATATTTGTTTGTTTGTTTGGTGGAGTAACACTCAGATCCGATCATTATTTGATATAATATACTTTTTTGGGTACCCATTTATATATATATGTATGTATGTACATGCGGTATGATTGAATGCTATAGTCAAAAAGTCGTGAACAAAATACTTGAAAATACAACCATTGTGTTGTGTGACGTCACGACCCAAGTGAATTGTTTCAGATTGTAGGTACTACAAAAAAAATTCCCAATGCTTTAATGCAAATTGAAAAATAAAAATTGTACTTTGTTTTCTTTTTTTTGTTATTTTATTTTATGAAAAAAAAAAATATTCCCTAAAGTTAAATTTGAAATTCGGTGCCTTATTTTTTCTCCGGCTGAAAAAATATGGTACCTCTGTCTGACATCAGCTCAGATAACGAAATATATTGGCGATCGTAAAAAGGCATTGAACCAATTTATCTTGACTCATTATATTTCGTTTTAATTAAATTTATTGACTTTGAACTTTGAATTATCGAGTGTGTTGAGATGTTGTCATCATTATATTTTCTGACACAAATATAGGTATTTGCATATATAACTATAATATTCAAATGTTTTTAACAAATTACTTAGTTACTTATTAATCTTAATAAATATTAGGATCATTTACTGCATTATGTTGTTTAACGAAAAGCTTTTAAAATGCTTTTAAAAGCCGACCGCCGTGGCACAGTTGGAAAGCCGTTTGGTTTCTGTGCGGGCGTTCTGGATTCCCAGCAGAGGAGAAATTTATTTAAATTTATTTATCACGCTAGTTTTGCTTCTCTGGGCTGGAAACATTGGTTAATTGGAAGAAATTGCCATACGGCAATAAAGTCGCCACTTGTACAGGGTGCAAGAAAGTGTTCATTATTTTTTATTTTTATTAAAATGAATTTTTCCACCAATAACCGCCAATGTCGTATTTTCAGTAAAATACAATTTATTCCTTATTTACTTTGTTTCAGTTCGTGGTCAACCAAAACAAGAATATAAATATTTGTTAGAAACAAAACAAATATAAAGTGATTGGTTGGATGGTTGAGTGGTTTGTCTTTTTTCGACGCAAATAAATATATATCATAAAAATTGAAAAAAAAAACAGTGTAGACGTTCAAGTGACATGCGGTATGCAGGTGGTAATATCATCCACTAGGGTGGGAAGATGAAAATGATCTTCAAGGTGAAACAGCAAAGTTTCTTCCCTCACAGATAAGATGTTGCTTAGTCTATTGGGGCGGCTGCCCCCCACAGCTGCGCCCGTTCACCGCGCCCCTCCTCCCCACACACACCCGTATAGCGGGAGGAACTCCTCAGTGGACCCCCGCTCAACCCCCTCACCCTCCCCCTCACCGTCCCCCAACACCTCCACGCTGCTCAACTCTACACAGATCCACGAGGCGCTGTCCCCGGCCTGGGCTGACCTCCTCACCACCGTCCTCAAGGCCTTCATCTTCGGGACTATCATCGTCAGCGCCGTCCTCGGTAACGCCCTCGTTATCATATCAGTACATAGACATAGAAAACTGCGGGTCATAACCAACTATTACGTGGTCAGTCTCGCTATGGCAGATATGCTGGTGGCCCTTTGTGCCATGACATTTAACGCCAGTGTGGAACTCAGCGGCAGATGGATGTTCGGTCCCTTCATGTGCGATGTATGGAACAGTTTGGACGTGTACTTTTCTACGGCATCCATTCTTCACTTGTGTTGTATATCTGTGGACAGATATTATGCTATAGTACGTCCTCTGGAGTATCCCATCACCATGACAAACCGCACAGTCGGTTTCATGTTGGCTAACGTATGGCTACTTCCCGCCCTCATATCTTTCACACCCATCTTTCTAGGATGGTATACCACGGAAGAACACAGAGAGTTCAAGATCGCTAATCCGGACATTTGCGTTTTTGTGGTGAACAAGGTGTACGCTATTGTGTCTTCGAGCGTTTCCTTTTGGATTCCCGGTGTAGTGATGATCACAATGTATTATAGAATATACAAAGAAGCTGTGAGACAGAGGAAGGCTCTTTCAAGGACGAGTTCCAATATCCTTCTGAACGCCGTACATCTCCAGCACACCTCGCACGCCATGCACCACAGCCATCACCATCTTCATCCCAGTGATGGGGACGTGCAGGTGGGGTCGGTGGCAGTGGCTGCCGGGAGGGTCAGTCCCAACTACAGCACGTTCACTGAAACTGAGAGGGTCGAGGAGGAAGTGGAATGTCTGGCGGTGGTGGGAGTGGAGAAGGAGGCGAGTCCTCACAAGTCTGTCAACATCAGCTGCGATACGACCTCCAGTGGATACCACTCGGGAGGTTCTGCAGCCAAGAGACACTCCAGTGGTGCCACAATGACGGGCCACCGTCCCAGCACTAGTTCCGCCAGCACTGCAGCTGGTGCTACACTAACTCTACACTACAGGGACTACTCCAGGGCTGCGACGGAACTAAACGCCAACGGTAAGTTCATACATTTTCTTCATTTATCTATACTTACTTATTTAAAAATGTACGGTGGCAAACATTTCACTATTTTTTGATTTCTTACTAAGATTATCAATATAAATATTTACTCACGCAATAGTTGAGCTTTCAATGAACGAATGCTTTACATACTCAGAATTACATAAAAGAATATTAAATGACACGGTTAGTTGATTAATTTAGTGTGACAAAATATATAGTTCCAACATTTCCAACTTCAATTTATTCAAGATAATTATTCGTTTCTCTTGGCAATTATACGGACACGTTTATAGGATTAAGGATTAGATTGTCTTCTACTATTAATATTGTTGAAGTCGAAAAAATCAACTTACGGGGCTTGGCAGAATTTCTGTCATAACTTTCAGAATGCTCTTACGTTCTTGAAAAAATACTTTTTTAATTTAAGTTAACACATAATTAGGTTTCAATATTAATATGATTGTCTCTCCAAAATATTCATAAATTTATGGTTTCCTTTACACCCATGCATCGTCTCATTCAAGCTCGTTGATTGTTCAATTGTGAAGACATATAGGGCTCGGTCTTCTCTGTCCGTCTTGTTAGGGACATGGCGTGATGGTATGTATGACATTATTCATATAATTTATTAATAATTATTAGGTATAATTCATGCGTCTAATGTCCCACTGAGACACCTACTATGTCAAGTTTTGAGAGAAATGATACATACATTATAATATCGGTTTTAATTGACAAACTCAAAAATTAATGAAACACCGTTAATAAAGTAAATAAAGTAGTTGCTCTTCTTTCATTGTCTTAACCGAGTCTTTCATCTTATTTAAATAAAGTTTTTTTTTTATATTACATTTATATAACTAGTTATATTGAAAATAAACATAGAGTACCTACCTAGTGTTGGCCACAACATATAGAAAATAAACATAGAGTACCTACCTAGTGTTGGCCACAACATATAGAAAATAAACATAGAGTACCTACCTAGTGTTGGCCACAACATATAGAAAATAAACATAGAGTACCTACCTAGTGTTGGCCACAACATATAGAAAATAAACATAGAGTACCTACCTAGTGTTGGCCACAACATATAGAAAATAAACATAGAGTACCTACCTAGTGTTGGCCACAACATATTTATTTTTTTATATAGGTACTCTTATAAAAAACAAGTTCTTATAAAAAAAATCTGAGAAATTTGACGACGCAAATGTTTTTGGCCAAAACCAACTTGTTTTAATAAATAATCATAGAAAGCAAGTGTGTATAAAAATTTAAGCAAGATTAAAGCAAGTGAAATTGTTTAGAATGTTATTGAAAGTTGGAAAGTGTTTAGTGTTGGACACAACCCACTCGTCTTTATAAATCGTCATTTGAAGGAAGCGTGTATACAAAATTAAAGCAAGATTAAACCAAGTGAAATTGTTTAGAATGTTATTGAAAGTTGGAAAGTGTTTAGTGTTGGACACAACCCACTCGTCTTTATAAATCGTCATTTGAAGGAAGTGTGTATACAAAATTAAAGCAAGATTAAACCAAGTGAAATTGTTTAGAATGTTATTGAAAGTTGGAAAGTGTTTAGTGTTGGACACAACCCACTCGTCTTTATAAATCGTCATTTGAAGGAAGTGTGTATACAAAATTAAAGCAAGATTAAACCAAGTGAAATTGTTTAGAATGTTATCGAATACAAGGGTGTACTAAGTACGGAAACTGTCGAAAACATGAAAAATTACACAGCAAAACATTAATATGTTGATATTTCTATGTAATAAATTATGTGTTGAAGGTATATTACGTGATATTTTTTTATTGTTAAATTCCATTGAAAATGACATGGATTGGTAGGTGTGTGATTGTAAAATACTATTTAAGTATACAAATTTGATGGAGTGAGACAGGTAGGTTCAGGTTAGTGTAGATAAATTTTAAGTAGGTAGGGTGAGGTGAGGTGAGAAAGCCGCTAACCATCGAGGGTTCTGGGATTCTGTTTGACAAACAAGATTTACAATTTGCCCTACCTTCCTTCCCCTCCCTCTCCCCCTCCCTTTACACTCATACTTCTGGGAAAATGTTACCATATTCCGTCAAATCATCGCCTCTGTATGAAAATGAATACAATATCTATGTACCTATATATAATAGATGTTCATACCTGCCTATCTCACGTGCAAAATTTTAATTGTTAAATAAGTACATAATACGTAAGTTTGTAAATATTTATTGCATTTTTTATATGAAATCCGTTTAGGGGTTTTAAACGTTTAACTTTAAAATTCTAAACGTTTAAAATTCTCTCTTGTTTGATCTACATCAAAGAATATTTTTGCTTTACAATGTCGAGTAGTCAGTGTGTTCAATCAACTAAGTGACAGTTGTTACAGATAACTAATATTTCATGATGGTAAAGTGTAAGGAGTTGTTATGAGATATTAGATAGGTAGGTATGAAGCATACATCTTGCCTGTGATGACATACGGTTTGAAAGCAATGTCCCTGACCATAAATACTGTCCACAAATTAAAATACGCGCAACGATTTACGGAGCGGCAAATGTTGGGCAAAAGTCTGAAGGATAGAATTACGAATACAGAAATCAGACGCCGAACAAAAGTCGCCGATATCATGGATTGGATCGCAAAATTGAAATAGCAATGGACAGGACACGTGGCCAGACAGCCAAATGCAAGATGGACTGTTCTTCCCCCACCACCACCCGTTCTGATTATGGGGACTAATGACGGCCCCTTGCAAAACTCTGAAAGAACACATAAAGAACATATGAAGAGTCCGGAGAACTCTAAAACCTTGCAGACACTGCACTCAATGTGCCAAAGAGAGCTAATCACGTGGAAACAACTGACTCACCGCTCAGTGATAGTGAAGATAATATGTAGTGCATCGAATTTAAGACAGAAAGTCTTGAAAGCCTTTTAGCTCTTCGTGGCTACAAGGTCTGCTTGTCCAATGGGTCCAAAGAAATTCCCTCGGACATCGTCGTAGAGTTCTCGTCGGAAAGTTAACACGGAGAAGTTAGTGCATTCCCATAGGATATGCTCAGAAGTCTGTTCAGGGTTATCACAAAGCTGACATGAGGACGATTCGGATAAGTGAAAACGAAAGAAATAACTTTTGAAACTCCGTAAGCCTTTGCTGAAGCTATTAGAGCGAAGCGCTGTCCAGAAAGCAGCAGACGTCTAATGTATTTGATTTCACAACAATGAGCCCAACAAGGACAAAATGGACTCACAAAGTCTTAAAATAGAGGCCATGGGAATACAAAAGGGGTGTCGGTCGGCCACAGAAGAGATGAGCCGAGATATTGTTGTGGTCGCCGGAAGGAAATGGATTTAAGCGGCACAGGATAGAGAAAAATGGAGACATATGAAAGAGGCCTGGAGTGAATGGAAGGCTAGGAAGAAGAAGAAGATAGGTAGGTATACAACAGTGGGTGATGGTAAAGTTTAAGGAGATATTATGAGATATTAGAAAGGTAGGTATGCAACAGTGGGTGATGGTAAAGTTTAAGGAGATATTATGAGATATTAGATAGGTATGTACATAAGTATACAATAGTGAGTGATGGTAAAGATTAAGGAGATATTAGATAGGTAGGTATACAACAGTTACATAATAACGGTTAAGTTTAATGAGATATTACATAGTTAGTAAGGTAGGTATAGGTACATATGTAGTATAGACCAGTTGATGATGACCAGATGAATAGTTAGTTGAGTAGAGAATGATGGATAGGTATGTAGCAATGGATGATGTGACCGTGATATAGCGGTGGCGGCGCTAGGTCTACTGTAGCGGCCGTCAAGGTCTATCGATTGACGGAGAGTGGAGGGGTGTAGGGTAGGTGAAGCTCTATATATGTGGAGGGGAGGGGAGGGGAGTTATAGGAGGCCACGCGATCAAACTGATATTACCTTTACCCAATATTCTAGGCCGCCCTACTCCATCACATACATACCTACATATGTAGTTACCAATATCACTCTATGTTGTAGGTATCTATCTACCTACATACCTATGTACCTACTTATGTATATCTATGTAGGTACATAATATTTCGTTTGTTCCTATCATCTTATAGGTAGGTAGGTACCTACTGTAATTTATAATACTCACCCTATTACCTATTTATATAGGTACCTATATAGGTATTTGAAATAATTACATATTGGCCATAATATTATTATATTTGCGAGATCAATATCAAACACTAGTCAATTTTCTTACTTAGGTACATACATACATTTTACATACATAGTTACATTCTAATAATTTTGACCATTTCATACACATCTTACCTACATATATATATGTAATTTGATAAATGTGATATTGTACCTACCTACATACATACTTTGAAAACGTGGTGTTGAATAAAGAGCATTGAATTTGAAATATTGAAATATTATAATTACGATGGTATTTAAATTTTGTTAAAAAAGTGTACCTAGCTCGATTAGGTAGGTACTTGATATATAACACAGTGGAATACTGAGGAGATGGAAGGACAGTTGGTGGACCTCCTTCTCCCAGGATAATCCACCTTCATGGAACGACAGTTGGTGGACCTCCATTTCCCAGGATAATCCACCTTCACAGACAAATGAAGCACAAATAATGCGCTATGAAGGGAAAGAAAAATGTTTAAATCCAGTAACCGTCCCGGGTATAGCTCGAAAACTAGCTAAAGTTTCATTGCAATCGATTTAATGATTTAAGAGCGCATATCGTAGGTATATACAACTTAATAACCGTACATAGTCAAAGAACTGGGTTTCAAATGGAAAAAACAGAAGACAATAGAAAATTATTAATCGAAAAAAGTGATATAGTTTTTAGAAAAAAAAGACTAAATATCGTTCTGAAGGTAGGCCAATTGTATGTCTGGATGAAACCTACATTCACTCTACACACACATCAGGAATGTCTTGGTCCGGTGGTTCAAATGAAGGGTTGAAGAAACCAATTTAGAAGGGCTCACGATATATTATTGTTCACGCGGGAGGTGAGGCAGGTTTTATTCCCAATGCTTTTCTGATGTATGAATCTCACCAGAAAACTGGCGACTATCATAACGATATGAACAATACAAACTATGAAAAATGGCTGAAAGAGAAATTAATTCCTAATCTTCAACCAAGATCTGTTCTTTTGATAGATAACGCCCCTTACCATAATAACATGCTTAATCCTTTCCAAATTCAAATTCTAAAAAGCATGTTATGATTGATTGGTTACAGAAAAAAGTATATCATTTCCTCCCAATCTGCTTAAGCCACAATTGTACAGAATAATACTTTGCAACAAGCCACGGGAATAAGAATTTAAAATAGATGCCATTCTTAATGAACACGGACATACTGCATTTGGATTACCCCTTTACCATCCAGAACTTAATCCAATTGAAAATATGTGGTCCATAATAAAAAGTTATGTGGGATCTTAAAACGTATCATTAACAATGGAAAGTGTACATGCTTTGGTAGAAGAAAAATATCGCAAATTACTAGCAATGATTGGGTTAAGTGTGTCGACATGTCCAAAAAGAGGAAGAAAAATGTAAACTAATAAATAAATAAATAAATAAACTAAGTGATGCTATTATAGATGAGAACACGTTTGTTGTAAATACAGGTGACAGCTCATCATCATCATCTCAGGTGAATCTGAAGAGTCTGAATTATCGGGCGAAGAATGTTGTTCTCGTCATTTTCATCTGATCACAAAATAAAATTGAGACTTTCTGTAATTTTCATAATTTTTATAGAAAATAAATTATCTAGTTGGGGTGTTTCGTCGTTTTTTTTTTAATATGTAGGTATAAGTAGTTATGTTTGATTGTACCTACCTATGTACAAAAAGTTATTGTGTATGTTTAGAATGTTGTGTATGTAGGTACCTGATTGATAAAATAAATATTTTAAAAATTAATATTTTTTTATAAAAAAAAAATTGTAACCATCCTGTTCCTAACACTTATGCAAGGGACTACTAAAGCTCCGAACGGACTGTAACAACATTACATTATGTAAACAAATTAGCGAACCTAACAGACGATGTCTTGCACGAACGTTGGCTTGCCTGATATTAGCTGTTTTAACAAACATAAAAATACCACAACGCTATTACGGCATATCCCACAGCAACAGGTGTACGGGTGTGGATTACCTCTCTCCTTATTTGTTATCCATCATGGTGGTAAGAGAGATGGAGACCGCGATACCACTTCCACGCTATCTCCTATCCAGCGAGTTCAACCACTACCCCCGAGAATCCAACCTCACACGTAGGGGCCTCCGATTGGTCTCGAAATCGGTTGCTAAGTACATCCCGATTCAAGTCGGAGGGGCTTGTCCCCGACCCCTCGGTCTTCGTGTTGGCGTCCGAAGGTTCCGCGGGCTAATACCGGGGGCATCAGACGCAATCATCACCTGTCAGATTCGACGTCTCGTTGTCAACACAGGATGTCTGACCCGACGTCTGCGCCGGCGGTGTGCCCGAACCACATAACAACATTCGCCACAGTTGACGAGTCACTGCCGAGCGAGACTAAAGGCGTTCGTCCTGCTCTTCTCTAAGTACAGAATTGAAGGGGGCACAACAGCGTCGGCCGCCCACCCCCCCCCCTTTACTGCCTAGGCCATTAGAGCCGCAACCTAGGCCCGAAACCATGGTGGTAGTATCAGCTCTTCTTATTGCGCTTCTCCACTTTGCTCTCTCCTGAGCATCGTCCTCAGGGACATTTCATGCCTTTATATCCTCCGCCATCAAGCTCTTCCATTGTATTGTGGGACGCCCTTTTGGTCTTTTTCCGGCAACTCGATGGCCCAGTTCAATGTTACATACATACATTTTCTGGTGGTTTTCTTCGAATATGTCCGAACCACCTCAGCCTACTTTTCATCAGCTTATCGATAGAAACGATATCACATAACATACTACTTAACAAACTGACCAAAAATCAATAATCAATTAAAAGTGACCAGAGTAATTTGACTACAAAATTTGTTTGACGGTATTTAAATCTTTAAATAACTTGGCACCACAATAAATTCACGAGCTGTCTCAGAGAAAAGTGCTATCTAGGAGGACTAGGAGGAATCTCACACGGGAACTTCAAGATTGGGAAGATACAGAATTCCTCACTAATAATTTATTATTTTACTTGAGTTGGATATTGAGAAGTTTGGAGAAATACTTTGCAAAGAATAATCTTGCTCCATTTAGAATTTTGAAACATAAATTAGTTATCATGTAAAAATGCCAAAATGTCATTAGAATATCTTTATATCTTTCAGACACAAAATATATATTTAAAACCTCAATTTATAGAACGGAACTGTACAGTACATTTATCCACTATTGAAAATTCACTCTTATATACATACATAGGTTTGTTGTTTGAGTATTTTGACGTTTCAATCACAAAATATACATATATTTATAACCTCAATAGTACGGAACTGTACAGTACATTTATCCACTATTGAAAATTCGCTCTGATATTGGTTTGTTGTTTGAGTATTTTGACGTTTCAATCACAAAATATACATATATTTATAACCTCAATAGTACGGAACTGTACAGTACATTTATCCACTATTGAAAATTCGCTCTGATATTGGTTTGTTGTTTGAGTATTTTGACGTTTCAATCACAAAATATACATATTATATAACCTCAATAGTACGGAACTGTACAGTACATTTATCCACTATTGAAAATTCGCTCTGATATTGGTTTGTTGTTTGAGTATTTTGACGTTTCAATCACAAAATATACATATATTTATAACCTCAATAGTACGGAACTGTACAGTACATTTATCCACTATTGAAAATTCGCTCTGATATTGGTTTGTTGTTTGAGTATTTTGACGTTTCAATCACAAAATATACATATATTTATAACCTCAATAGTACGGAACTGTACAGTACATTTATCCACTATTGAAAATTCGCTCTGATATTGGTTTGTTGTTTGAGTATTTTGACGTTTCAATCACAAAATATACATATATTTATAACCTCAATAGTACGGAACTGTACAGTACATTTATCCACTATTGAAAATTCGCTCTGATATTGGTTTGTTGTTTGAGTATTTTGACGTTTCAATCACAAAATATACATATATTTATAACCTCAATAGTACGGAACTGTACAGTACATTTATCCACTATTGAAAATTCGCTCTGATATTGGTTTGTTGTTTGAGTATTTTGACGTTTCAATCACAAAATATACATATATTTATAACCTCAATAGTACGGAACTGTACAGTACATTTATCCACTATTGAAAATTCGCTCTGATATTGGTTTGTTGTTTGAGTATTTTGACGTTTCAATCACAAAATATACATATATTTATAACCTCAATAGTACGGAACTGTACAGTACATTTATCCACTATTGAAAATTCGCTCTGATATTGGTTTGTTGTTTGAGTATTTTGACGTTTCAATCACAAAATATACATATATTTATAACCTCAATAGTACGGAACTGTACAGTACATTTATCCACTATTGAAAATTCGCTCTGATATTGGTTTGTTGTTTGAGTATTTTGACGTTTCAATCACAAAATATACATATATTTATAACCTCAATAGTACGGAACTGTACAGTACATTTATCCACTATTGAAAATTCGCTCTGATATTGGTTTGTTGTTTGAGTATTTTGACGTTTCAATCACAAAATATACATATATTTATAACCTCAATAGTACGGAACTGTACAGTACATTTATCCACTATTGAAAATTCGCTCTGATATTGGTTTGTTGTTTGAGAATCTTGACGTTTCAATCACAAAATATATATTTATTACCTCATTTTACATTACGGTGGTTTTAAACACTCTTTTTTGACTCTCAACAACAGAATATTATGACAATACAATAATGTCACACGATAATATAATGATATCAACTATTCAATATAATATTACAACTGTCGATTTGTTCAAGAGAACTTTCTTCTCTTAACATATCGACTAGTTATGTATGTACATGTAGAACATGAGATCCAACTGTCGATGGCGACAGTACGTACAATAATTGAAGAATACGTACAAAACTCAAATTTAAAGATATTTTGTATTCCAACTGGCGATTTTCTCAAGAGAATTTTGCTCTCTTAACATATCGACAAAGTTTCAAGCCAGGATACGCGAGATTTGTATGCAGTGTCTACATTTTTCACGGCTTTTCCAACTTCGCAGTCAAAAAACACCAACTTAGGGGCTTTGCAGCATATATGTTCTATATACGAATTTACTCAGAATTCGGAGTAGAACATTTTGTGTGTCTGTCTGTATGTTTTTACAGAGCCCAAAATTTCAGAATATAAAAATATTTATAGGCCTACAAAACTTTTATACTCAGAATTTAGAATTTTTGTTTTAGTCAAGAGTTACCAACTTTTGAATTTTTAATTTATTTTCCCATATATCTCAGAAGCCATAAAAGCTAGAACGTTGAAAATTGGTAAGAACATAGACAAATATGTACAATACCTCAAATTGATTTTTTTTGAAAAAAAATCCAGAGTTTCTCAAACATTTTTTATTAAGAAAAATATTTTTTTTATGATAAATTTATGTGTTCAACCTTCTGTATTTCCAAAGTTTTTAAAAATATCGAAAAAATCTGAAACACACCAACTAGATAATTTAATTTTCTATAAAAAATATAAACATTGTAGTAAAATATATTATTTTATTTTTAACAATTTTTATAAAAATTGAATTTAGTGACGACATTGCTTCAGACAATTTGTATGGCATTCGCACAATATCTAAGAAGACTTAATAGTTTGATACTTCATCTTAAAACATACATACATACATACCATCATGCTGTTTTCATATTCTGGGTAGGAAAAAAGGATTGTCCTCCATACTATCTTGACATTCATACCTACGTGTGTTGTATTAAAACAAAATATCTTAAAATATTCAATATTTGTATTTATGAGTTTATAGTTTGGTACCTACATATTCTTCAACTATACATACTATCGCGTCGACAGTTGGATCGCATGTGTTACATGCAACTTGTCATATTTTTTTTTTAATTTTATTTTTATTTATTTATTTATGATCATGTAAACATATACATTATTTTAATATAAGATACCCGCCTCACTAGAATAAATCTGTTCTGAAGCAGCCACCTGTACATTTGTGAAATTATTACATTACAGTAAAAAACAAAAGAATAAGAAAGCTATAAAAATAAACATTAGGAATAATTACATATTTTAAATTACAAAATTCAGTTTTAAAAGTGAAATAGGTAGGTACACACAATCTAAACAGACAACAAAAAATAATAAGTTAAGAAATTATTGTTGTAATGTTACTTTCATATTGGGTTCTACCCACATCGAGTAGCCAGTTGGTACCACGGGCTTTGAATTGAGTTAACCTTTTAAGGTCGAATGGCAGTTTATTATTAATTCGAGGCGCAGTAAGTACAAAAAATCTTTGCCCAAAATAGTATTAATTTTTGGCACCAAGTAGTTACCCGATGTTTTACCTCTAAATTTTAATAGAAATATTTAAAAGAAAATATGATGAAATGTTACATTGAGATGACTAATATATTATGTAAATCAAGATGATATACCTTTCGTCAAAATACCTCTTAGAACAGAATATACATTAGAGAGTGTACAAAAGTATGTTAGGTGTATTATTTTATGTAGTTTAGTAACTACAGATCTATGTATATAGTGTACATAATGTAGGTACATTATGTTATGTAGGTTAGTAACTACAGATCGTGATAGCGTACATAATTGAGGTACATTATACTATGTTATTTAGAAACTACATATTGTAATAGTGAAGATAGTGAAGGTATATTGTATTATGTAGTTAAGTACATAACTACAGATCGTGATAGTATAGATAATTTAGGTAGGTATATTATTTTATGTAGTTTTGTAACTACAGATCTATATAGTGTACATAATGTAGGTACATTATGTTATGTAGGTTAGTAACTACAGATCGTGATAGCGTACATAATTTAGGTACATTATACTATGTTATTTAGAAACTACATATTGTAATAGTGAAGATAGTGAAGGTATATTGTATTATGTAGTTAAGTACATAACTACAGATCGTGATAGTATAGATAATGTAGGTATATTATTTTATGTAGTTTTGTAACTACAGATCTATAGATTTTATTCAATAATACAAATTACATATGAAGACGCAACTATGTAGGTCTTAAAACACAAATAAAGCGAAGACGCAACATGGTCTTAAAAAACAAATAAGGCGAAGACGCAACATGGTCATAAAAAACAAATAAAGCGAAGACGCAACATGGTCTTACAAAGAAAAATAAAAATAAAATTAAATAAAACGAGGACGCAACATGGTAAACAAAGAAAATAAAGACGCAAACTCGTCGTGTAAAATTATAAAAAAAAAAAAAAATAAAATAAAAATACATTATGTTTACCTATTCAATCGGTAATGGACATAATTTTAATGCAGGACGAACAAAAGTAGCGCCAAATGAAAATAAAAAGACCAAGAAAAAGACCAAATGATACCCCGTTCTGAAAGCGTATCATAAATTTTCTCACGCTGTGGTGAGGTTGTGAAAAACTTATATACATCCTTCAAGTGACGATTCGCACCAACGAAATTCGTACCATTGTCACTAATAATTTCCGAACACAAACCACGGCGGTCTGTGAATCTATTGAGTGCCGCTAAAAATGCTTCAGACGATAAGTCAGATACTACTTCTAAATGTAATGCCTTGGTGGATAAACATAAATACGCTTTTGAAGATTTGGCTCCGCGTCGCTTATGGTCTTTCAAAAGGAAAGGACCCCCAAAATCGACACCTACTTTTGCAAAAGGACGACTTTGCTGGACACGACTGGGTGGTAGGTCACCCATGAGTGGGGGAAACGCAGTCGCTTTTAATTTATGGCATATAATACATTTAGAAAGTTGAGAACGAATTTTGTTTCGTGCTCCCAATATCCAATATTTTCGCGATATCATGGATTGAAGACTTCGCGGTCCGGCGTGAAGATATATTTTGTGATAGTAATCTATTATGAGATATGCCAAATGACATGTTTTCGGAAGTAAAATAGGAAATTTACTATCATATGGTAATTTTGAATATTTTAATCTTCCGCCCACCCTGAGGATTCCGCATGAATCCAAAAATGGCTTTGAAATTTGAATATGACGTGAGCATGGGATTTCGTTTTTTAATTTATTTATTTCATCAAGAAAATATGTATCTTGCTCAATACAGATAATTTTTGTAAGTGCAGCATTTAATTCGAATGTAGTAAGAGATAATTGATTTTGCTAACTAATATTGACTTTTCTACATCGATTAACGAATCGTAATATCCAAGCAATAACGCGTTGTAATTTATTTAAAGACGAATATTTGCATTAAATAGAATTCGGTACTAATTGAGATATCAAAGTTTTCGTATTTACTGATTTAATATCAGGTATATTTTCAAGTTCGATATTGACTGAACACGGCCAGTCATTCTTGTGCTTATGAAGCCAAGAAGGTCCTGAAAACCACAAGGGGTGTGAAACAATGTCTTTTGGAAGAAGGCCTCTAGATCCGCAATCGGCGCAATTTTCTTCCGAGATAACATGTTTCCAAATAGCAGTGGGTACATTGTCCAGAATTTGGACAACCCTGTTTGCGACAAATGTTTTTAATGAATATGGCGGAGTTTTAATCCACGCTAGCACAATAGTCGAATCCGTAAAAAGAAAAACGTTTTCTATCTGTTGAGAAAATTTAACGGATGACATAATGTATTTAATAAGTTTGGTTAGAAGTACAGCACCGCACAATTCTAATCGTGGAATAGGCAGTGTTTTTAAGGGGGCTACCTTCGATTTTCCCATCATAAGATGAGTAGTATTTGTATTTAAATTTACTAAGTAAGCGACGGCCGCGTAACCTAGTTGTGACGCGTTGCAAAATCCTACGAGGATCAAGCGACTGGTGCTTAATGTATTATAATATCTAGGTATTTTTAAGGTACGAAGAAGTGACAGTTGGCCAACAAATGTATCCCACCTATTCTGAATATCGGATGGAACAGGATCGTCCCAATCGGCCCTCAGTTTCCACAACTCTTGCATCAAGCACTTTGCGAAAAAGAGTACAGGGGTAATCCAGCCCAATGGATCAAACAGTCGAGCCACAATTGACAAAATATTTATTTTTGTACAGCTCTCAGTAGGTATAATTTTTATATCATAGGTAAAGTTATCAGTTTGGGGGAGCCACTGAA
This sequence comes from Molanna angustata, assembly GCA_963576475.1. Taxonomy (NCBI): domain Eukaryota; kingdom Metazoa; phylum Arthropoda; class Insecta; order Trichoptera; family Molannidae; genus Molanna; species Molanna angustata. The sequence goes on from OY754987.1 coordinate 27,449,477, forward strand.
TGCCTAATAACTTAACAATTTTGTCGGTTTCAGTATTATCAAACGATCTTGATTCAGAAGTTCCGATAAAATCTTGCTTCAATAGTGAAGGCGAATTTGAATGCCATTTACTTAGCTCTAATTGTCCAAGTTTTAACAGTGCAGTTATATCATTTTTAAGTTGACAGGCTGACTCGAGGGTTTCAGCGCCTGTGGCTAAGTCGTCGACGTAAAAGTCTTCCACAAGTGCCCGTGCAGCCTCCGGATATTTTGAATTTTCATCCATGGCCAGTTGTCGTAAAATTCGGATTGCTAAGAAAGGGGAACTCGACAATCCATATGTGATGATTTGTAACTCGAAATCAATGAGTGGGCTATCAGGAGATTGTCTCCAAAGAATATGTTGAAATTTACGGTCGGATGGTAATATTAATATTTGTCGATACATTTTACAAATATCTGCAGTGAAAACATATTTATGAAATCGAAAATTTAACATCATGCACGGAATTTCTGTTTGCAGTTTTGGACCACTAAGAAGCAAGTCATTCAGACAAATATTATCAGGTTCGGTTTTACTTGATCCATCGAAAACTACCCTGACCTTCGTCGTATCGCTAGAAGGATTAAAAACGCAGTGATGGGGCAAGAAAAAAGATTCAGAATTAATAGGAACGCGTTTCATGTGTCCTAAACTTTCATATTCCTGTATAAAATTTCCGTAGGTATTTGCTAAATCTTGATTTTTTTGAAAACGAAATTGTAATTTCTTTAATCGTGTGTCTGCGAGTTGAAAGGAATTGTTGATAGGTATATTTTCTGTTTTCAATAACATCGGTACTACATATCGCCCGTCATTCTCGCGAAAATGTTTTGACGCAAAAATGTTTTCAGCTAAATTATCATCCGTATTTAAATTCGAATACGAAGGTGTTTCTTCGACTTCCCAAAATTGTTTTATCATGTCACATAAAGAGGTATTTGTTTCAATTAAAAATGAAGAAGAAATTTCATGTTGTTTCATTTCAATTCGTCCCGTTATTATGTAACCAAATATACTATTAATTGCACCAGGGGTGCCACGAATAATTTCGTGATTATTACTATCTATTATATCTAGGTACATATCAGCGCCTAATAACATATCGATTGGACCTGGTTTGTGATAAAACTCATCGGCTTAATATAAATTTTGAAAGTGTGATATTATTTTCGAAGAAAGGTTACATGCAGGAAGATGTGACGTAATTTCTTTTATCACAATAGCGGTGCATTTGAGCATTGGTCCTGTTTTATTTTTCGGTTTAATAAAACAGGTTGTTATACCTAAACAATTATTTATTATTGAATTTCCTAAACCGTTTAGAGGTATGTTGCATTTGTTAATTTTTAATTTTAAACGTCGTACACATTCCAATGTAATCACAGAAACTTGGGAACCGCTATCGATAACAACGCGTATACATTCAAAAATATTATTATTATTTTTTATTTCAATTTTCGCCGTCCCCAGTAGAACCGAATTGGCTCGAGACGAGTACATATTATAACGGTCGGCGGCTCTAGCGTTCAGGGCCGTAGCCGGCGCACTGACGCCCGCGCCGGTGCCTTGATGCGTCGAATCATTAGAGGGCGTAAATTCAAAATGTAATAAAGTATGATGGCGTTTATTACATGTTCGACATGTATATTTTGAATTGCAGTTTTTATAAGCATGTTGTTTGAAACAATTAGTACAACGATTAAGACTCTGTATTTTTTCTTTGCGTTGATACGGAGACATTTCCATAAATTGAGCACACTTATATAGAAAATGTGCTCCACTACACAAAGGGCATTTTGAAAAATGGGGATTGTTTGACGATAATAATGTTTTAATATGACCTTTTTTCTCTCTACTAACATTTGGCGTTCCAATTTCTAGAGTGCGACAATGATTTCTAAGAAAAGAATAGAAAGTTTCTGAACTAGGAATTTCTTCAATTTTGAGCTTCGACTCAATAGTGCGACGAGTGGTTACGTCTAAATTCTTTATCACCATGTGCGCGATAAACTTATCAAATAAATTTTCAATTTTCATACTTTCCAGAGCTTGAATATTCTCTTGAAAAGTATTTAAAATTTTAGAAATTCCGGAAGCGGATTCAGATTGCAGAGTGCGAATATTCAGAATCTCGTCGACATAATGAGCAAATAATATTCGCGAATTTTGATACTGATTTACTAATATGTCCCACGCGATGTACATATAGTGTACATAATGTAGGTACATTATGTTATGTAGGTTAGTAACTACAGATCGTGATAGCGTACATAATTTAGGTACATTATACTATGTTATTTAGAAACTACATATTGTAATAGTGAAGATAGTGAAGGTATATTGTATTATGTAGTTAAGTACATAACTACAGATCGTGATAGTATAGATAATGTAGGTATATTATTTTATGTAGTTTTGTAACTACAGATCTATATAGTGTACATAATGTAGGTACATTATGTTATGTAGGTTAGTAACTACAGATCGTGATAGCGTACATAATTTAGGTACATTATACTATGTTATTTAGAAACTACATATTGTAATAGTGAAGATAGTGAAGGTATATTGTATAATGTAGTTAAGTACATAACTACAGATCGTGATAGTATAGATAATTTAGATAGGTATATTATTTTATGTAGTTTTGTAACAACAGATCTATATAGTGTACATTATGTAGGTACATTATGTTATGTAGGTTAGTAACTACAGATCGTGATAGCGTACATAATTTAGGTACATTATACTATGTTATTTAGAAACTACATATTGTAATAGTGAAGATAGTGAAGGTAAATTGTATTATGTAGTTAAGTACATAACTACAGATCGTGATAGTATAGATAATGTAGGTATATTATTTTATGTAGTTTTGTAACTACAGATCTATATAGTGTACATAATGTAGGTACATTATGTTATGTAGGTTAGTAACTACAGATCGTGATAGCGTACATAATTTAGGTACATTATACTATGTTATTTAGAAACTACATATTGTAATAGTGAAGATAGTGAAGGTATATTGTATTATGTAGTTAAGTACATAACTACAGATCGTGATAGTATAGATAATGTAGGTATATTATTTTAGGTAGTTTTGTAACCTCAGATCTATATAGTGTACATAATGTAGGTACATTATGTTATGTAGGTTAGTAACTACATATCGTGATAGCGTACATAATTTAGGTACATTATACTATGTTATTTAGAAACTACATCTTGCAATAGTGAAGATAGTGAAGGTATATTGTATTATGTAGTTAAGTACATAACTACAGATCGTGATAGTATAGATAATGTAGGTATATTATTTTATGTAGTTTTGTAACTACAGATGTATATAGTGTACATAATGTAGGTACATTATGTTATGTAGGTTAGTAACTACAGATCGTGATAGCGTACATAATTTAGGTACATTATACTATGTTATTTAGAAACTACATATTGTAATAGTGAAGATAGTGAAGGTATATTGTATTATGTAGTTAAGTACATAACTACAGATCGTGATAGTATAGATAATTTAGGTAGGTATATTATTTTATGTAGTTTTGTAACTACAGATCTATATAGTGTACATAATGTAGGTACATTATGTTATGTAGGTTAGTAACTACAGATCGTGATAGCGTACATAATTTAGGTACATTATACTATGTTATTTAGAAACTACATATTGTAATAGTGAAGATAGTGAAGGTATATTGTATTATGTAGTTAAGTACATAACTACAGATCGTGATAGTATAGATAATTTAGGTAGGTATATTATTTTATGTAGTTTTGTAACTACAGATCTATATAGTGTACATAATGTAGGTACATTATGTTATGTAGGTTAGTAACTACAGATCGTGATAGCGTACATAATTTAGGTACATTATACTATGTTATTTAGAAAATACATATTGTAATAGTGAAGATAGTGAAGGTATATTGTATCATCGACAAACGATTGTTTTTTACTTTGTGGTATCATTTTGAAATAATTAAATGAAATAAAACACAACTTTGTGTACACCACTACAATTATAATTTTTATTCAAATGAATAAAAAAATCCCTCTACATGTTACGAGAACAAAGTTCCCTTCCTCAGGAGGATACAAAGTATACTAAAATAAATTACAATATACAGACTTAAGGTAAACATAATGGGTGTCGTGTGGGCTGGGTTAAACTATTTATTGGTGGGGGGTGCAATGAAGTTATTGGTTAATTAATTTTTGTATTGGGAAAATATTTAATATAGGGTTATTAGGAAATTGTGTTTGATTATTAATTATATTATTTCTCATGTTTACGTTTTTTCTGATTTCCAAGATTTCCAGGCTATCTAATTGTCTATCACTTAAATTACTATGTAATATTTTTACGCCTAAATTATTATTAAAGCTATGGTTATTTTCGATCAAATGGTTTGCGAATTCTGAATAATTATTGCTGTTAAGACATCTTAAATGCTCCTTAACTCTCGTTTCTATATTTCTTGTAGTCTTTCCTATATAAAATGATGGGCAATCGTTACACTCTAATTTATAGATTCCTGATTTTTTATTAGGATTTTCTTTATCCTTATTATTTATTATGTAATTTTTTAATTTATTGTTGGTATAAAACGCGGGTTTGATAGTATCTGGTATATTTTTAGATATTGTATTGGCTATTTTATTATTATAAAATAGTATTTTTCTCCATTTTTTATTTTTTTCCTTTATTTCCGGGTATAAATATGTCCTATAATATTTTTTCTTAACTTTTTTGTTTACTATATTGTCAATAATTTTACTATTGTATCCATTATTTATTGCTATTTTTTTAATTAATCTTAACTCATTACTATAGTTTTTATCAGATAAAGGTATATTTATTAATCTATTTATCATGGAGTGAAAAGCTGCAACTTTTTGAGAAAAAGGATGGTTTGATGTATTGTGAATGATTATATCAGTGAAAGTATCTTTACGGAATATATTAAATTCTATTTTACTATTTATAATGGATAATTTTAAATCTAAGAAATTTATACTATAGTCTCTGCCTATTTCTAGTGTAAATTGTATATTTTTGTGTAGTTTGTTTAGGAAATTAAGGAACATCTGTAATTGTCTCAATGTACCAGTCCAGATACACAGCACATCATCTACGTATCTTTTCCAATAATGAACATATTTCAATAATAATGCTTTGCTATTAAAAATTCTATTTTCTAAATTGTTCATAAAAATGTCCGCAAACAAAGGACTCGTGCTTGACCCCATTGCTAAACCATCTTTTTGTTTATAAATAGTATTATTGAATTGAAAAAAGTTTTGTTTCAGAACAACATTACACAATTTAAGTAAATCAGATGCTAATTCTTTTGGTATATTTGACAATTTCAATGAATTTTCCAAAATTGTTTTTGTCTCTTCTATGGGGATACTTGGAAAAAGATTAACTACATCAAAAGACACTAATAATGCATTATTGGGGATTTCCATATCCTTAAGGCTATTAACTAAGTCTATGGAATTCTTTACTTTGTAATTTGGTTTAAAAACATTTGAATCTATAATGACTTTGTTAAGTGTTGCAGTTAATTTATGACTAGGGGCATTACAGTTAGATACGACAGGTCTAATGGGTTGATGGCTTTTGTGAATTTTTAATAGACTATACAATTTTGGTACCTGGGGATTTTTTAACAGTAATCCCTTATTTCTATATAAATTAACAAAATAATCACTTTTACAAACTTTTAATGTGTCTTTAATTTGTTCTTGGCACTTAGCAATTGGGTTTTTTTCCACTTTCACAAAATTGTCACCTTTCAAAAAGTCCATTGTCTTATTTATATATTCACTTTTTTCCATAATGATAACTGAGTTTCCTTTATCTGCCTTAGTGATGATAAGATTTTTTTCCCGGGTAACTTTCGAAATATCACTTGCGTGTTTTTGTTCTAAATTACATAGTCTTTTAGCATATTTGTTATCATTAAAACTTTTTTTAATTACTTCTCCACATTTATATTGGTAAGATTTTTCTTGGTTTGTCAGAGCACTGTTAATGTCCACCGCGAGTAACTCTAGTTGTTTGTTTTTTTTAATATTATTTACGGTGTGTAAGTTATGATTTAACCCTTTTGACATTAAATCAAGCTCTTCTTTTTTAAATTTGTGATTGGTTAAGTTAATAACACGGCTGTGGAATTCAAAATTATTAACTTCATTTATATTATCCGGAATTATATTGGAAGATTGTTTAATTTTTTCCCGTAATTTGTTTAATTTTTTATTTAAACACTCTTTCTTTTTAAAGGCTTTGATGCTTGCGATAAGCCTAACATGGTCGTCAAAAAGGTCCCATTCAACTGGATGTAAAGCTCTTGTAAGATCCATATGTAGCACTTTGATTTGGAGTTTGACATTATTTCGTTTTTTGAATACACTTTTTAAGTCTTCATTTAACCAAGCAATTTTTGCTTTTTGAGCCGAATTCGAGGTTGACTTGAATTTAAAATTTATGTAGTTAGGTATTATTTTAAATTTTAAACACTCTCGAAGAAAAAATAAGTTTAAGCAAATAAGTCTATATTTGATCATTAATTTTTTATACACTTTTGCCTTTTTAGCCGTACTCGCTAATATCACATCATCGACAAACGATTGTTTTTTACTTTGTGGTATCATTTTGAAATAATTAAATGAAATAAAACACAACTTTGTGTACACCACTACAATTATAATTTTTATTCAAATGAATAAAAAAATCCCTCTACATGTTACGAGAACAAAGTTCCCTTCCTCAGGAGGATACAAAGTATACTAAAATAAATTACAATATACAGACTTAAGGTAAACATAATGGGTGTCGTGTGGGCTGGGTTAAACTATTTATTGGTGGGGGGTGCAATGAAGTTATTGGTTAATTAATTTTTGTATTGGGAAAATATTTAATATAGGGTTATTAGGAAATTGTGTTTGATTATTAATTATATTATTTCTCATGTTTACGTTTTTTCTGATTTCCAAGATTTCCAGGCTATCTAATTGTCTATCACTTAAATTACTATGTAATATTTTTACGCCTAAATTATTATTAAAGCTATGGTTATTTTCGATCAAATGGTTTGCGAATTCTGAATAATTATTGCTGTTAAGACATCTTAAATGCTCCTTAACTCTCGTTTCTATATTTCTTGTAGTCTTTCCTATATAAAATGATGGGCAATCGTTACACTCTAATTTATAGATTCCTGATTTTTTAATTGGATTTTCTTTATCCTTATTATTTATTATGTAATTTTTTAATTTATTGTTGGTATAAAACGCGGGTTTGATAGTATCTGGTATATTTTTAGATATTGTATTGGCTATTTTATTATTATAAAATAGTATTTTTCTCCATTTTTTATTTTTTTCCTTTATTTCCGGGTATAAATATGTCCTATAATATTTTTTCTTAACTTTTTTGTTTACTATATTGTCAATAATTTTACTATTGTATCCATTATTTATTGCTATCTTTTTAATTAATTCATTGAAATTGTCAAATATACCAAAAGAATTAGCATCTGATTTACTTAAATTGTGTAATGTTGTTCTGAAACAAAACTTTTTTCAATTCAATAATACTATTTATAAACAAAAAGATGGTTTAGCAATGGGGTCAAGCACGAGTCCTTTGTTTGCGGACATTTTTATGAACAATTTAGAAAATAGAATTTTTAATAGCAAAGCATTATTATTGAAATATGTTCATTATTGGAAAAGATACGTAGATGATGTGCTGTGTATCTGGACTGGTACATTGAGACAATTACAGATTTTCCTTAATTTCCTAAACAAACTACACAAAAATATACAATTTACACTAGAAATAGGCAGAGACTATAGTATAAATTTCTTAGATTTAAAATTATCCATTATAAATAGTAAAATAGAATTTAATATATTCCGTAAAGATACTTTCACTGATATAATCATTCACAATACATCAAACCATCCTTTTTCTCAAAAAGTTGCAGCTTTTCACTCCATGATAAATAGATTAATAAATATACCTTTATCTGATAAAAACTATAGTAATGAGTTAAGATTAATTAAAAAAATAGCAATAAATAATGGATACAATAGTAAAATTATTGACAATATAGTAAACAAAAAAGTTAAGAAAAAATATTATAGGACATATTTATACCCGGAAATAAAGGAAAAAAATAAAAAATGGAGAAAAATACTATTTTATAATAATAAAATAGCCAATACAATATCTAAAAATATACCAGATACTATCAAACCCGCGTTTTATACCAACAATAAATTAAAAAATTACATAATAAATAATAAGGATAAAGAAAATCCTAATAAAAAATCAGGAATCTATAAATTAGAGTGTAACGATTGCCCATCATTTTATATAGGAAAGACTACAAGAAATATAGAAACGAGAGTTAAGGAGCATTTAAGATGTCTTAACAGCAATAATTATTCAGAATTCGCAAACCATTTGATCGAAAATAACCATAGCTTTAATAATAATTTAGGCGTAAAAATATTACATAGTAATTTAAGTGATAGACAATTAGATAGCCTGGAAATCTTGGAAATCAGAAAAAACGTAAACATGAGAAATAATATAATTAATAATCAAACACAATTTCCTAATAACCCTATATTAAATATTTTCCCAATACAAAAATTAATTAACCAATAACTTCATTGCACCCCCCACCAATAAATAGTTTAACCCAGCCCACACGACACCCATTATGTTTACCTTAAGTCTGTATATTGTAATTTATTTTAGTATACTTTGTATCCTCCTGAGGAAGGGAACTTTGTTCTCGTAACATGTAGAGGGATTTTTTTATTCATTTGAATAAAAATTATAATTGTAGTGGTGTACACAAAGTTGTGTTTTATTTCATTTAATTATTTCAAAATGATACCACAAAGTAAAAAACAATCGTTTGTCGATGATGTGATATTAGCGAGTACGGCTAAAAAGGCAAAAGTGTATAAAAAATTAATGATCAAATATAGACTTATTTGCTTAAACTTATTTTTTCTTCGAGAGTGTTTAAAATTTAAAATAATACCTAACTACATAAATTTTAAATTCAAGTCAACCTCGAATTCGGCTCAAAAAGCAAAAATTGCTTGGTTAAATGAAGACTTAAAAAGTGTATTCAAAAAACGAAATAATGTCAAACTCCAAATCAAAGTGCTACATATGGATCTTACAAGAGCTTTACATCCAGTTGAATGGGACCTTTTTGACGACCATGTTAGGCTTATCGCAAGCATCAAAGCCTTTAAAAAGAAAGAGTGTTTAAATAAAAAATTAAACAAATTACGGGAAAAAATTAAACAATCTTCCAATATAATTCCGGATAATATAAATGAAGTTAATAATTTTGAATTCCACAGCCGTGTTATTAACTTAACCAATCACAAATTTAAAAAAGAAGAGCTTGATTTAATGTCAAAAGGGTTAAATCATAACTTACACACCGTAAATAATATTAAAAAAAACAAACAACTAGAGTTACTCGCGGTGGACATTAACAGTGCTCTGACAAACCAAGAAAAATCTTACCAATATAAATGTGGAGAAGTAATTAAAAAAAGTTTTAATGATAACAAATATGCTAAAAGACTATGTAATTTAGAACAAAAACACGCAAGTGATATTTCGAAAGTTACCCGGGAAAAAAATCTTATCATCACTAAGGCAGATAAAGGAAACTCAGTTAGCATTATGGAAAAAAGTGAATATATAAATAAGACAATGGACTTTTTGAAAGGTGACAATTTTGTGAAAGTGGAAAAAAACCCAATTGCTAAGTGCCAAGAACAAATTAAAGACACATTAAAAGTTTGTAAAAGTGATTATTTTGTTAATTTATATAGAAATAAGGGATTACTGTTAAAAAATCCCCAGGTACCAAAATTGTATAGTCTATTAAAAATTCACAAAAGCCATCAACCCATTAGACCTGTCGTATCTAACTGTAATGCCCCTAGTCATAAATTAACTGCAACACTTAACAAAGTCATTATAGATTCAAATGTTTTTAAACCAAATTACACAGTAAAGAATTCCATAGACTTAGTTAATAGCCTTAAGGATATGGAAATCCCCAATAATGCATTATTAGTGTCTTTTGATGTAGTTAATCTTTTTCCAAGTATCCCCATAGAAGAGACAAAAACAATTTTGGAAAATTCATTGAAATTGTCAAATATACCAAAAGAATTAGCATCTGATTTACTTAAATTGTGTAATGTTGTTCTGAAACAAAACTTTTTTCAATTCAATAATACTATTTATAAACAAAAAGATGGTTTAGCAATGGGGTCAAGCACGAGTCCTTTGTTTGCGGACATTTTTATGAACAATTTAGAAAATAGAATTTTTAATAGCAAAGCATTATTATTGAAATATGTTCATTATTGGAAAAGATACGTAGATGATGTGCTGTGTATCTGGACTGGTACATTGAGACAATTACAGATGTTCCTTAATTTCCTAAACAAACTACACAAAAATATACAATTTACACTAGAAATAGGCAGAGACTATAGTATAAATTTCTTAGATTTAAAATTATCCATTATAAATAGTAAAATAGAGTTTAATATATTCCGTAAAGATACTTTCACTGATATAATCATTCACAATACATCAAACCATCCTTTTTCTCAAAAAGTTGCAGCTTTTCACTCCATGATAAATAGATTAATAAATATACCTTTATCTGATAAAAACTATAGTAATGAGTTAAGATTAATTAAAAAAATAGCAATAAATAATGGATACAATAGTAAAATTATTGACAATATAGTAAACAAAAAAGTTAAGAAAAAATATTATAGGACATATTTATACCCGGAAATAAAGGAAAAAAATAAAAAATGGAGAAAAATACTATTTTATAATAATAAAATAGCCAATACAATATCTAAAAATATACCAGATACTATCAAACCCGCGTTTTATACCAACAATAAATTAAAAAATTACATAATAAATAATAAGGATAAAGAAAATCCTAATAAAAAATCAGGAATCTATAAATTAGAGTGTAACGATTGCCCATCATTTTATATAGGAAAGACTACAAGAAATATAGAAACGAGAGTTAAGGAGCATTTAAGATGTCTTAACAGCAATAATTATTCAGAATTCGCAAACCATTTGATCGAAAATAACCATAGCTTTAATAATAATTTAGGCGTAAAAATATTACATAGTAATTTAAGTGATAGACAATTAGATAGCCTGGAAATCTTGGAAATCAGAAAAAACGTAAACATGAGAAATAATATAATTAATAATCAAACACAATTTCCTAATAACCCTATATTAAATATTTTCCCAATACAAAAATTAATTAACCAATAACTTCATTGCACCCCCCACCAATAAATAGTTTAACCCAGCCCACACGACACCCATTATGTTTACCTTAAGTCTGTATATTGTAATTTATTTTAGTATACTTTGTATCCTCCTGAGGAAGGGAACTTTGTTCTCGTAACATGTAGAGGGATTTTTTTATTCATTTGAATAAAAATTATAATTGTAGTGGTGTACACAAAGTTGTGTTTTATTTCATTTAATTATTTCAAAATGATACCACAAAGTAAAAAACAATCGTTTGTCGATGATGTGATATTAGCGAGTACGGCTAAAAAGGCAAAAGTGTATAAAAAATTAATGATCAAATATAGACTTATTTGCTTAAACTTATTTTTTCTTCGAGAGTGTTTAAAATTTAAAATAATACCTAACTACATAAATTTTAAATTCAAGTCAACCTCGAATTCGGCTCAAAAAGCAAAAATTGCTTGGTTAAATGAAGACTTAAAAAGTGTATTCAAAAAACGAAATAATGTCAAACTCCAAATCAAAGTGCTACATATGGATCTTACAAGAGCTTTACATCCAGTTGAATGGGACCTTTTTGACGACCATGTTAGGCTTATCGCAAGCATCAAAGCCTTTAAAAAGAAAGAGTGTTTAAATAAAAAATTAAAAAAATTACGGGAAAAAATTAAACAATCTTCCAATATAATTCCGGATAATATAAATGAAGTTAATAATTTTGAATTCCACAGCCGTGTTATTAACTTAACCAATCACAAATTTAAAAAAGAAGAGCTTGATTTAATGTCAAAAGGGTTAAATCATAACTTACACACCGTAAATAATATTAAAAAAAACAAACAACTAGAGTTACTCGCGGTGGACATTAACAGTGCTCTGACAAACCAAGAAAAATCTTACCAATATAAATGTGGAGAAGTAATTAAAAAAAGTTTTAATGATAACAAATATGCTAAAAGACTATGTAATTTAGAACAAAAACACGCAAGTGATATTTCGAAAGTTACCCGGGAAAAAAATCTTATCATCACTAAGGCAGATAAAGGAAACTCAGTTAGCATTATGGAAAAAAGTGAATATATAAATAAGACAATGGACTTCTTGAAAGGTGACAATTTTGTGAAAGTGGAAAAAAACCCAATTGCTAAGTGCCAAGAACAAATTAAAGACACATTAAAAGTTTGTAAAAGTGATTATTTTGTTAATTTATATAGAAATAAGGGATTACTGTTAAAAAATCCCCAGGTACCAAAATTGTATAGTCTATTAAAAATTCACAAAAGCCATCAACCCATTAGACCTGTCGTATCTAACTGTAATGCCCCTAGTCATAAATTAACTGCAACACTTAACAAAGTCATTATAGATTCAAATGTTTTTAAACCAAATTACACAGTAAAGAATTCCATAGACTTAGTTAATAGCCTTAAGGATATGGAAATCCCCAATAATGCATTATTAGTGTCTTTTGATGTAGTTAATCTTTTTCCAAGTATCCCCATAGAAGAGACAAAAACAATTTTGGAAAATTCATTGAAATTGTCAAATATACCAAAAGAATTAGCATCTGATTTACTTAAATTGTGTAATGTTGTTCTGAAACAAAACTTTTTTCAATTCAATAATACTATTTATAAACAAAAAGATGGTTTAGCAATGGGGTCAAGCACGAGTCCTTTGTTTGCGGACATTTTTATGAACAATTTAGAAAATAGAATTTTTAATAGCAAAGCATTATTATTGAAATATGTTCATTATTGGAAAAGATACGTAGATGATGTGCTGTGTATCTGGACTGGTACATTGAGACAATTACAGATTTTCCTTAATTTCCTAAACAAACTACACAAAAATATACAATTTACACTAGAAATAGGCAGAGACTATAGTATAAATTTCTTAGATTTAAAATTATCCATTATAAATAGTAAAATAGAATTTAATATATTCCGTAAAGATACTTTCACTGATATAATCATTCACAATACATCAAACCATCCTTTTTCTCAAAAAGTTGCAGCTTTTCACTCCATGATAAATAGATTAATAAATATACCTTTATCTGATAAAAACTATAGTAATGAGTTAAGATTAATTAAAAAAATAGCAATAAATAATGGATACAATAGTAAAATTATTGACAATATAGTAAACAAAAAAGTTAAGAAAAAATATTATAGGACATATTTATACCCGGAAATAAAGGAAAAAAATAAAAAATGGAGAAAAATACTATTTTATAATAATAAAATAGCCAATACAATATCTAAAAATATACCAGATACTATCAAACCCGCGTTTTATACCAACAATAAATTAAAAAATTACATAATAAATAATAAGGATAAAGAAAATCCTAATAAAAAATCAGGAATCTATAAATTAGAGTGTAACGATTGCCCATCATTTTATATAGGAAAGACTACAAGAAATATAGAAACGAGAGTTAAGGAGCATTTAAGATGTCTTAACAGCAATAATTATTCAGAATTCGCAAACCATTTGATCGAAAATAACCATAGCTTTAATAATAATTTAGGCGTAAAAATATTACATAGTAATTTAAGTGATAGACAATTAGATAGCCTGGAAATCTTGGAAATCAGAAAAAACGTAAACATGAGAAATAATATAATTAATAATCAAACACAATTTCCTAATAACCCTATATTAAATATTTTCCCAATACAAAAATTAATTAACCAATAACTTCATTGCACCCCCCACCAATAAATAGTTTAACCCAGCCCACACGACACCCATTATGTTTACCTTAAGTCTGTATATTGTAATTTATTTTAGTATACTTTGTATCCTCCTGAGGAAGGGAACTTTGTTCTCGTAACATGTAGAGGGATTTTTTTATTCATTTGAATAAAAATTATAATTGTAGTGGTGTACACAAAGTTGTGTTTTATTTCATTTAATTATTTCAAAATGATACCACAAAGTAAAAAACAATCGTTTGTCGATGATGTGATATTAGCGAGTACGGCTAAAAAGGCAAAAGTGTATAAAAAATTAATGATCAAATATAGACTTATTTGCTTAAACTTATTTTTTCTTCGAGAGTGTTTAAAATTTAAAATAATACCTAACTACATAAATTTTAAATTCAAGTCAACCTCGAATTCGGCTCAAAAAGCAAAAATTGCTTGGTTAAATGAAGACTTAAAAAGTGTATTCAAAAAACGAAATAATGTCAAACTCCAAATCAAAGTGCTACATATGGATCTTACAAGAGCTTTACATCCAGTTGAATGGGACCTTTTTGACGACCATGTTAGGCTTATCGCAAGCATCAAAGCCTTTAAAAAGAAAGAGTGTTTAAATAAAAAATTAAAAAAATTACGGGAAAAAATTAAACAATCTTCCAATATAATTCCGGATAATATAAATGAAGTTAATAATTTTGAATTCCACAGCCGTGTTATTAACTTAACCAATCACAAATTTAAAAAAGAAGAGCTTGATTTAATGTCAAAAGGGTTAAATCATAACTTACACACCGTAAATAATATTAAAAAAAACAAACAACTAGAGTTACTCGCGGTGGACATTAACAGTGCTCTGACAAACCAAGAAAAATCTTACCAATATAAATGTGGAGAAGTAATTAAAAAAAGTTTTAATGATAACAAATATGCTAAAAGACTATGTAATTTAGAACAAAAACACGCAAGTGATATTTCGAAAGTTACCCGGGAAAAAAATCTTATCATCACTAAGGCAGATAAAGGAAACTCAGTTATCATTATGGAAAAAAGTGAATATATAAATAAGACAATGGACTTTTTGAAAGTTGACAATTTTGTGAAAGTGGAAAAAAACCCAATTGCTAAGTGCCAAGAACAAATTAAAGACACATTAAAAGTTTGTAAAAGTGATTATTTTGTTAATTTATATAGAAATAAGGGATTACTGTTAAAAAATCCCCAGGTACCAAAATTGTATAGTCTATTAAAAATTCACAAAAGCCATCAACCCATTAGACCTGTCGTATCTAACTGTAATGCCCCTAGTCATAAATTAACTGCAACACTTAACAAAGTCATTATAGATTCAAATGTTTTTAAACCAAATTACACAGTAAAGAATTCCATAGACTTAGTTAATAGCCTTAAGGATATGGAAATCCCCAATAATGCATTATTAGTGTCTTTTGATGTAGTTAATCTTTTTCCAAGTATCCCCATAGAAGAGACAAAAACAATTTTGGAAAATTCATTGAAATTGTCAAATATACCAAAAGAATTAGCATCTGATTTACTTAAATTGTGTAATGTTGTTCTGAAACAAAACTTTTTTCAATTCAATAATACTATTTATAAACAAAAAGATGGTTTAGCAATGGGGTCAAGCACGAGTCCTTTGTTTGCGGACATTTTTATGAACAATTTAGAAAATAGAATTTTTAATAGCAAAGCATTATTATTGAAATGTGTTCATTATTGGAAAAGATACGTAGATGATGTGCTGTGTATCTGGACTGGTACATTGAGACAATTACAGATGTTCCTTAATTTCCTAAACAAACTACACAAAAATATACAATTTACACTAGAAATAGGCAGAGACTATAGTATAAATTTCTTAGATTTAAAATTATCCATTATAAATAGTAAAATAGAATTTAATATATTCCGTAAAGATACTTTCACTGATATAATCATTCACAATACATCAAACCATCCTTTTTCTCAAAAAGTTGCAGCTTTTCACTCCATGATAAATAGATTAATAAATATACCTTTATCTGATAAAAACTATAGTAATGAGTTAAGATTAATTAAAAAAATAGCAATAAATAATGGATACAATAGTAAAATTATTGACAATATAGTAAACAAAAAAGTTAAGAAAAAATATTATAGGACATATTTATACCCGGAAATAAAGGAAAAAAATAAAAAATGGAGAAAAATACTATTTTATAATAATAAAATAGCCAATACAATATCTAAAAATATACCAGATACTATCAAACCCGCGTTTTATACCAACAATAAATTAAAAAATTACATAATAAATAATAAGGATAAAGAAAATCCTAATAAAAAATCAGGAATCTATAAATTAGAGTGTAACGATTGCCCATCATTTTATATAGGAAAGACTACAAGAAATATAGAAACGAGAGTTAAGGAGCATTTAAGATGTCTTAACAGCAATAATTATTCAGAATTCGCAAACCATTTGATCGAAAATAACCATAGTTTTAATAATAATTTAGGCGTAAAAATATTACATAGTAATTTAAGTGATAGACAATTAGATAGCCTGGAAATCTTGGAAATCAGAAAAAACGTAAACATGAGAAATAATATAATTAATAATCAAACACAATTTCCTAATAACCCTATATTAAATATTTTCCCAATACAAAAATTAATTAACCAATAACTTCATTGCACCCCCCACCAATAAATAGTTTAACCCAGCCCACACGACACCCATTATGTTTACCTTAAGTCTGTATATTGTAATTTATTTTAGTATACTTTGTATCCTCCTGAGGAAGGGAACTTTGTTCTCGTAACATGTAGAGGGATTTTTTTATTCATTTGAATAAAAATTATAATTGTAGTGGTGTACACTAAGGTATATTGTATTATGTAGTTAAGTACATAACTACAGATCGTGATAGTATAGATAATGTAGGTATATTATTTTATGTAGTTTTGTAACTACAGATGTATATAGTGTACATAATGTAGGTACATTATGTTATGTAGGTTAGTAACTACAGATCGTGATAGCGTACATATGTAATTGAGGTACATTATACTATGTTATTTAGAAACTACATATTGTAATAGTGAAGATAGTGAAGGTATATTGTATTATGTAGTTAAGTACATAACTACAGATCGTGATAGTATAGATAATTTAGGTAGGTATATTATTTTATGTAGTTTTGTAACTACAGATCTATATAGTGTACATAATGTAGGTACATTATGTTATGTAGGTTAGTAACTACAGATCGTGATAGCGTACATAATTTAGGTACATTATACTATGTTATTTAGAAACTACATATTGTAATAGTGAAGATAGTGAAGGTTAATTGTATTATGTAGTTAAGTACATAACTACAGATCGTGATAGTATAGATAATGTAGGTATATTATTTTATGTAGTTTTGTAACTACAGATCTATATAGTGTACATAATGTAGGTACATTATGTTATGTAGGTTAGAAACTACAGATCGTGATAGCGTACATAATTTAGGTACATTATACTATGTTATTTAGAAACTACATATTGTAATAGTGAAGATAGTGAAGGTATATTGTATTATGTAGTTAAGTACATAACTACAGATCGTGATAGTATAGATAATGTAGGTATATTATTTTATGTAGTTTTGTAACCTCAGATCTATATAGTGTACATAATGTAGGTACATTATGTTATGTAGGTTAGTAACTACATATCGTGATAGCGTACATAATTTAGGTACATTATACTATGTTATTTAGAAACTACATCTTGCAATAGTGAAGATAGTGAAGGTATATTGTATTATGTAGTTAAGTACATAACTACAGATCGTGATAGTATAGATAATGTAGGTATATTATTTTATGTAGTTTTGTAACTACAGATGTATATAGTGTACATAATGTAGGTACATTATGTTATGTAGGTTAGTAACTACAGATCGTGATAGCGTACATAATTTAGGTACATTATACTATGTTATTTAGAAACTACATATTGTAATAGTGAAGATAGTGAAGGTATATTGTATTATGTAGTTAAGTACATAACTACAGATCGTGATAGTATAGATAATTTAGGTAGGTATATTATTTTATGTAGTTTTGTAACTACAGATCTATATAGTGTACATAATGTAGGTACATTATGTTATGTAGGTTAGTAACTACAGATCGTGATAGCGTACATAATTTAGGTACATTATACTATGTTATTTAGAAACTACATATTGTAATAGTGAAGATAGTGAAGGTATATTGTATTATGTAGTTAAGTACATAACTACAGATCGTGATAGTATAGATAATGTAGGTATATTATTTTATGTAGTTTTGTAACTACAGATCTATATAGTGTACATAATGTAGGTACATTATGTTATGTAGGTTAGTAACTACAGATCGTGATAGCGTACATACATAATTGAGGTACATTATACTATGTTATTTAGAAACTACATATTGTAATAGTGAAGATAGTGAAGGTATATTGTATTATGTAGTTAAGTACATAACTACAGATCGTGATAGTATAGATAATGTAGGTATATTATTTTATGTAGTTTTGTAACTACAGATCTATATAGTGTACATAATGTAGGTACATTATGTTATGTAGGTTAGTAACTACAGATCGTGATAGCGTACATAATTTAGGTACATTATACTATGTTATTTAGAAACTACATATTGCAATAGTGAAGATAGTGAAGGTATATTGTATTATGTAGATAAGTACATAACTACAGATCGTGATAGTATAGATAATGTAGGTATATTATTTTATGTAGTTTTGTAACTACAGATGTATATAATGTACATAATGTAGGTACATTATGTTATGTAGGTTAGTAACTACAGATCGTGATAGCGTACATAATTGAGGTACATTATACTATGTTATTTAGAAACTACATATTGTAATAGTGAAGATAGTGAAGGTATATTGTATTATGTAGTTAAGTACATAACTACAGATCCCGATAGTATAGATAATGTAGGTATATTATTTTGTGTAGTTTTGTAACCTCAGATCTATATAGTGTACATAATGTAGGTACATTATGTTATGTAGGTTAGTAACTACAGATCGTGATAGCGTACATAATTTAGGTACATTATACTATGTTATTTAGAAACTACATATTGCAATAGTGAAGATAGTGAAGGTATATTGTATTATGTAGTTAAGTACATAACTACAGATCGTGATAGTATAGATAATTTAGGTAGGTATATTATTTTATGTAGTTTAGTAACTTCAGATCGTAATAATGAAGATAGTGTAGGTTTTATTAACTACAGATCTTGATAGTGTATATACATAATGTAGATACATTATATTATGTAGTTTAGTAGATACAGATTTTAATAGTGAAGGTATTTTAATAAGTATTTTAATAAGTATAGATTATAATAGAGGTAAAATATATTTTGTACTTCAGTAGCTACAGATCGTTATAATGAAGATAATGTTATGTATTTCAGTAGCTTCAAACCGTGATTGTGTGAGTAATGTATGTATGTAGATATTATATCTAGGTATATGTTAAGATAATTATGTAAGAGTGTGATAATGCTGTAGTTAGAAGGAAGGTATCTAAATTATTATAAATGATTGTGAAGGCTCTGTTAACCAAACCACCCGCTCCTGGGTGCTACTATGATCCAGGCAATCAACTATACGCAATAGCAGTATTAGTCCTGTAAGGTATACATAATATCTTCCTTCATCTTTGATGCTCTATTGGTAACTATAATAAATGTAGATGGCGTGTCTGTAGCAACACCAACCAACTGCCAACCTACATAGACTAATGGAGGTTTATCGTTGAAATATTATGACAATTTACCATTCACATTATCCATTGTCCACTGCATACATCCGCTCCATATCATCATTTTTAACTATTATTTTTTTTATATATAAAAAAATGAATATGTCCATGTTAGACAAGTACATATACATCTTCCTCCTTCTCCTTCTTTCCTTCGTCAGCCCTCTTTCGTCCAGCAATGGACATAGACCTCCCCCTGAGACCTCCACAGCTCCCTATCCTGGGCAGACCGCATCCATCCGCCTCCAGCTACTCTGCTGATATCGTCAGACCACCTGGTTAGAGGTCTTCCAACACTTCTCTTGCACGTTCTAGGTCGCCATTTCAGCACTTTTTTAGTCCATCATCTTCCTACGTTCTCTAAAAATAGCATAAATGCTTGTGCTATAGGTGAACGAAATCGGTCGAGGCAGGATTCGAATATTTAAGAAATAAAACAATGATAGTGTTAGTGCGTGCGTTTGTGCGTGTTTATAATATGTAGGTACACCCTTCTTTATATCTAACATTTTTGACACGATGTCGTCATTATGCCATAAATTAATGCAGTATTGCTCACTAATTTTATTTCAATATCATAATATGTATTATGGAGGATGTATCAATGAGTGGAGGGGTGCTGCTAGCTGGAAAAAATGAATTCAACTCGATATGTAACTATTCGTGGGGTTCAACTATGTAAAGAAGACATTTGGGTAACTCAACGCATTCCGAGTTCAACTGGAATTACTGATGTTCATGTCTGCTGCATATAACTTTCAAAAACCTATAATTATAATTCCCAAATTTCCTCCTTCTCAAAGGACTTGGGGCATAAGATTCTGAATCGTCCAAACGACAAATTCATTATTTTGGGAGATTTTAACTAAGCTAATTTAAACTGGTTCATTCAAGAGAGCGAGATTGGGCTTGAGCCTCGTAATTACACTTCAGCATTAAGCTCACTATAAGTTGATGATATTTATTATTGCGATCTTCAACAGTATAACAGAGTTTCAAACCAATCAGGAAGATTTCTTGATCTTGTCCTCTGTAACTTTCTAGTGCATGAAGGGCCTGCAGATGATCCATTGGTTCCTAAAGATGGCTATCATTAATCTCTCATTACTGCAGATAAAGGCGAGTGCGAGGTCTTGAAGGAAAATAAACTAAAAGGCCACTTTTTCATAAGGCAAACTATGATGATATAAGAAAAAATTAAGAATGGGTGGACTGGGGCATACTCAATGCAGCCGAGTCTATAAATCATGCAATATCTTTAATTTACAATTTCATAAATAATATAATTACTTATAAAATCCCATCAAAATTCGTTGTTAAATGTTCTTATCCACCGTGGTATACACGATCGTTAGTAAAGCTGATTCGAGAAAAAAGCAAACATTACAGGCGTTGTTGTTATGTTGTCTATAAGAATCCTTCGGTTAACTTAACCTTCTCCGGGTTACGAACCAGAAAAAAAAGACTTGCAAATAAATGTCATAGGATTTTATTCGTAAAGCGGAAGAGAACATCATTAGAAATCCCAAGGCATTATGGTCATACGTAAAAAACAACACCACCCAGCTCAAATGAATGTTTATAGGTAATACATCTTGATTATTCTTATCGAATAAAGACTGTGTACATGATCTTGGAGTTCTTTTGGACTCAAACTTATTTATGAGGTATTGATAGCATAGTTACTAAAGCAAGTGCCTGGGTTTTTTTCTGAGAACATGTAAATTTTTCACGAACTTCAGGATGCTTTTGCTCATTTACGATAGCTATGTTCGTCCATTTCAGAATTTTTCTTAGATTTGGAACCCACACTATCTATGTACAATAAATATATTGATCAACTTGAAAGAGTCCAAAAACGATTCCTCAAATTCTTCAAATCATATAACGCGTATAGTTTATATGACGAAATTGAGAAACACTTCCGAATAACCAACATCATATACAGGAGAGCGGTCGCGGATCAGATGTTTCTTAAAAAATTATTAACTACAAAGTTGACTCTTCAGATACATTAAATAAAATTAATTTCCTTGCGCCGTTGCAAAATGGCAGATCGACCGACTTGTTCTACGTTTCTCGAAGCAACACTAATTAAAATCAAAACGAATTTATCAAAAGGATATGTCATTTCTATAATGTCAATCTCTCGGGCAGTATCCCACATTCTGATGTATTCACTGCTAGTCATGATTGCCACAACAATTCAACAATTCATGGATGCATAGGGTCGAAAAACTGTGTATTGTTAAAAAAAAAATTGTGTACATATTTTGATTTTTGTTTTTTATCGCAGAATTGGTTATTTTTCAAAGCAGTAACAAAATAGGTCCTTCTCCCTTCCATTTTTCTTCTTTTCCTTTCCCGTCACGGGCAAATGTGTGAAATATGACATGTAATAATTTAAGCATATTTAAATTTATTTTTTGTTGTATTTGTAGGTAGGTACATACTTCTTTGATTATTTATATTTTTTCTGTTTATTTTATAAGACTGTATTTGTCTCTTGAATAAATAAATTATATTATTTGTGTAAATAAATGTTCGGATAGGTAGGTAAATATATGTACATACATACATATATGTATGTATGCATTAAATGGTCCTCAGGTGGTCTGAAATAAAACGTTAAAAGTTTTGTTACGTCTGTGTAGGTTGGTAGATACCTACTGCACTGTCAGTGTATAAGGTATGTAACTAACCATGTATAACCATGTATACATACATAATATATATTAGGTATGTACTATCTTGGAATATTTTGAATGCTTTTATGAAAATTTTCTCAAAGTTCTATACTCTAAATGATGTAGGATATAATATGTACCTACCTACTTACAAATATCACTTATACACTTAGTCCCTATAAATAATATGTTTCTACAAACTTACATACATATATAATAATTGATAGCCCCAGTGCTGCGTGTTTATATTTAAACTTCTTCTTCAGCATGTTTTTATCCATTCTTAGACATAGGCCTCCCCCTTGTTCCTCCACAACTTCCTGTCTTGGGCACACTGCATCCATCTCCCTCCGGCACATTTCTTGATGTCATCAGACCACCTTTTTTGGGGTCTGCTGACACCTCTTCGGCTTGTTCTCGGTCGCCATTCTACGATCTTTTTGGTCCATCGTGAATCCTGACATCTGGCAATATGCCCAGCCCAGCTCAACTTAAAGTAAGCGACCCTTTCCGCTACATCGGCTACTTTGGTTCTTTCTCTTATCATGACATTCTGAATTCTGTCCCTTATTGAAATACCCAGCAACTTTCTCTCCATAGCTCTCTCTGTCACTAACAGCTTGTGCATTATTCGTTTTATTAGGACCGATTTAAACACGGTTGATCTTTATGTAATTTGAAAATTTAATTTTAAATTTCATACCTTCAGTACCTTCCTCCCGTCCTTTCAGTACCTCCCGTCTAATATCACTTCAGCCTCTTCAGTACCTGATGATTCAAACATATGAAAACGAATGGGATATGACCAACAATACACTCTTTTCAAGACTTGTGTTTTATTATTTTTCCATCATCCGAAATTGCTTAAATTTCAAAACACGTTTGCTTTCGACGACGACATATATAAAATAGGGTTTGTAACCAACACTAAATTTTGTACAACGTTTATATTCAAATTAAAAATGATTTCCATGAGTTACATATTATGTGGACTAAACAGAATATTGAATATTATTTTAAATTTTCTATACACACTAACTTCGGATGATAAAATTGAAAACGAATGGGACGTGACCAGCACTATACTCCTTCATTGCTTTTGTTCAATAAATTGTTTTACCATTTCCTCTCATTCAAAATTGATGAATAACATTTTCTATGAATACTTGCTTCTTTTTTTTTAACGTGTCTACGTAGAGGACGCCAGCTATTAGGATTTGGGTCCATTTAACTCCTCCGAAGAAGCGCACTACGTAGCGTCGGGAGGGGTCTGCAATCTAGAAAAGAGTTTATTAATTCGGACTTCAAAAAGACCCGGGTTGTACGAAGGTGGAAACACAGAATTCGGAAGATCGTTCCACAGTCGGGCTGCTGTATTAATAAAGGAGTTCGAGAAGCGACTTGTTCGTATATGTTGAAGGTCCACTGTGAATGGGTGCTGCGATTGAGTGAATCGAGTGACTCTGTTGCGAGTGGGTGGAGGATGGACCAAAGATGCAAGTTCTTCTGAGCAATTCTCGTGGTAGTATCTATAGAATAAACTTAAAATACCGACTCTGCGTCTGTGTTCTAGTGATTGCAATCCATCAGTCAGTGATGGATCATCAATCAGACGTATAGCACGTCTTTGGACAGCGTCGAGGGTATTCAGTAGGTATTAGGGGGCGCCACTCCAGAGGTGACTGCCATATTCAATAATTATACAGATCTGGGTCTTAGTAAAATATCTACGCGCTCTATATAGTACGCTCAATTTTTTGGAGGCGAGTTTCACCTTAGCTTCGATGGAGCCCTTGTAGTGTAATTGGTTCGTTATAGATACTACAAGCAGGTCGATAGAGCTGCTGTTAGGTAGGGTGCTTCCGTTGAAAGACATTTGCAATTCATTGGGATTTCTCTTCGCCGAAATTAGACAGGCTTGGGTTTTCGAGACGTCAAATGAAACAAGATTACTTTCACCCCAGGTATTGATTGAGTGGAGGTAGCTATTTATTTTTTGATGAAGGTCTTTCCGGGCTTCTGATATTTCACTCTGTTTAGGAGGTTTGTCAAAAGAGAAATTGTCATGGACTGTGCTGTCATCAGCGTAACAGTGGATGGGGGCGCGTAAGAGCAAGTCATTAATATGTAGGAGGAATAGGGTTGGAGATAGAATGGACTCTTGAGGGACTCCCGCATTAATGGAATGGGGAGAAGAAGAGCAACCGTCCACTACAGTGTAACGTGAACGTTACGATTATATTGTACGAACCTTATAGTGCAATTCCTAATGTATAATATTTCATAAACATTTTAAATTTCGCGCGCCTAGGAACGGCTTCGCAATAGTAGTGGTATTCATAAAAAACCTAAACATCATATCTAGCGGAGTATATTATTATTATCCGACCTGAACCCCTTACTTCACCCCTCTCCTCCGCTCCCCGCTCGCGAACAACGTCAAAAGTGTTTCATTTTAAATAAATTCAGAAATCCCCGTTCCGTACGATAAGTATTGCATCAGCCAACGGCTGTAATGACCTCGTCCTTATAAAAAAAAATAGTAACTTCAGTTTCAAATCAAACTTCATAAAAGAGATAATTAATCAATATATAAAGGCCTACTTCATGTCATAATTATCCTTTGTCATTTTTACTAATGATTCCTAGTTCTGTCTATTTCGCTAAATAAGAAATATGTCCAGTAACATTGAATGTACACCACTTCAACTCTCCTGTCCTCCCTTACCCCTCTCAAAGGATTCCGTCTGGATCATTTTAGAAACGGCCTATAATTCTGTTGAATAAGATAAAAGTCAATAATCAATATCGATAGGTGTCGTTTATTCGGTACGAATGCATCATACCTTTTCAGTAATGTAGTTCGACACTATCTTGCGGAATTCCTATTGTTTCTTTATCTCTCACTTCAAGTACCCTGCGCGAGGCTATTTTCTGTTGTAACCTTTAATTAGGATATTTCTCATTATCTTTGTCATCACCTTCACGGCTGATTTCTCTTTCACCCTTTTTACAACTATCCCTCTTGTCCGTACGAGTACCCTGCGCGAGGCTATTATTCCTTCTCATATGTCAATCATCCAATTTGCCACAGTTCCAAATAATCCTTCAAACGATCGACACCTATCGAACTCTCTGTTGAATTGTCTCGCAAAGAAATTATTTTCTCGGCCATCGGACGGCCGACCTAATTGATAAATCCAAAAGGCTTCGCGCATTTTAAGTAAGCCTTACAAATGTTTATTTATATCTTTTAATAAAATCCGAATGTTGCGTGTCCGAACCATGTCTATATAAATAGTTAATTCTTTGCACGATCGATCATCACGTCTACACGTGCCTGTTAATTACGTGAACTCCACAAGTATTGTTATTTATAGCTTTCATACAATGAAAGTATCCAGTGTCCGAACCATGTCTATATAAATCTGTGCCACAGTGTAAGCTTGTTCTGTAGTGTTAAGCCAAAGGCTAAATCCGATAAGTGAATCCTAGTTAATGTTTAACATACGCTACTTTCCCCGCCATGTTGCTTCTTCAACACCTCGGCATATCCGTATGCCCTGTCCATCTACGAAGCACCAGCTTCGTCGCTGTATTAAAATTGATGTCTCCATTCCGAGGACCTCGTTGGTTCTCAAGGTCAGCACCGGCCTGTAGAAGCCCCCTGTCAACCTCTCTATGATCCTGCTTGTGGAATAGTCTGACGTCCCCCTTCTCCAGGTTCTGATATGGATCAGAACACCTTCCTGCTCTTCATGTTAGGGTTAATCCTAACCCCACGGACCGGCGACACATGCGTGTCCTCCAACACGCTTCTTCTAGCATCGACTTTGTTCGAGGCCGAGGAGGATCCTCGATCGTCTTCTCTGCCCAAAATGTAAGTGTCTCTGTGATTGTGTTTTAATTGTTGAGGTAACAAGACCCAACTTCATTCAGTGAAAGTGTTACTCCGCTCCCCATAGTTAAGTCACCCCCAAATATATCGTTACAAATAAATTTAAATAATCACTCACTCGGCACCATGTAAATTCTGTACTTATTATATAAATGATTTGGTTATTACTCTATTTACTATGTATGCTTCTCATGAATAACTTTTCAGTGACCAAAGAGATAATTTTATAATAATCCAACTGAAATAGAATGCACGGGTTACTATCATTCTTCATATCAATTGTATTTATAAAAGATCAAAACCTGTTTAGTCTTGGTGAATAATTAATTGCCATATTGTTGTACCTGTATAATTTGTTTACTCAGATGTCAAGCCATTAAATGAATAAAACTTAGCTCACCAAGCGATATAACATAATCATTTGTTACATATGTATAACGTATATGGTTGAATTTTAAAACTCAATCTACAAAAGTAGTAGTTATTTAATGTCAAAATCCTTATAAGAAAACTTGGCTCAGTATTTTATGACACATACGCATGTGTAAGTTGTTATGTTTTCATACATATGAATATTCAATGGAGTTATATTTGTATACCCTGCTAAATCACAAATTAATGTTCATCTCTTGGTTCATCTGTATCAAATAATAATGTTTCACTAATCTTACATATTTATCTTTTTGCTATAACATACTTGCATTCCACTGTAATATATCTGACATAATTTTTGATTTACAATATATGCATCGTTGGATGTGTTTGACCGAACCTCACCGAATTTCATTTTACACATTAAAAACCCACATACCTAAACCTGAGAATATTGAGAGTCAAAGCTCCATATAATTATTTTTATCATCTACATACCGATGAGCTTAGCCAGGCCAGGCCAGGAACAGTAACGTTCTAATTATTTTATCATCTACATACCGATGAGCTAGCCAGGCCAGGCCAGGAACAGTAACGTTCTAATTATTTTATCATCTACATACCGATGAGCTAGCCAGGCCAGGCCAGGAACAGTAACGTTCTAATTATTTTATCATCTACATACCGATGAGCTAGCCAGGCCAGGCCAGGAACAGTAACGTTCTAATTATTTTATCATCTACATACCGATGAGCTAGCCAGGCCAGGCCAGGAACAGTAACGTTCTAATTATTTTATCATCTACATACCGATGAGCTAGCCAGGCCAGGCCAGGAACAGTAACGTTCTAATTATTTTATCATCTACATACCGATGAGCTAGCCAGGCCAGGCCAGGAACAGTAACGTTCTAATTATTTTATCATCTACATACCGATGAGCTAGCCAGGCCAGGCCAGGAACAGTAACGTTCTAATTATTTTATCATCTACATACCGATGAGCTAGCCAGGCCAGGCCAGGAACAGTAACGTTCTAATTATTTTATCATCTACATACCGATGAGCTAGCCAGGCCAGGCCAGGAACAGTAACGTTCTAATTATTTTATCATCTACATACCGATGAGCTAGCCAGGCCAGGCCAGGAACAGTAACGTTCTAATTATTTTATCATCTACATACCGATGAGCTAGCCAGGCCAGGCCAGGAACAGTAACGTTCTAAATCTCTTTGCTATAATATTTTATCTACTCACAAATTGGAAGTTACAAATGATTGGTACATATTGGACAACTCCCTGCTGTGGACTGTGCGGAACGCATAGGGTAAGTAGAGAGGCCAATATTCCAAGCAAGGTAAAGGGTAATAAATTAACTTTGTATAAGTTGTCCAACAAATATATTAATAATATAACTTCCCCCACTACCATATCACGTTACATAAATTAAAAACAAAGAAGTTCATTCCCATATCACGTTACATTGGCGCCCTAAACGTGGGTCAAAAAAAAATGTGACAGCATTACATTTATTGTACGGTTGAGGCTTGGTCAAGCGCATTTGGATGCATATAATATGTACTTTATAAGGTTGTATCACTTGTTCCTTGTATATAGGTGCCTTGTGTGTGAATAAAATAGGGTTATAACACATCTCTGTACTGTGTTTAAATTGTATTCTGCTTACCTTATCTGTAAATGCCTTGTGAGTGAACTAAATGAGGTCTATGTATTCCCCACTTTTGAATTTGAGAATATGTATCTGTTTTGCCTACGGCTTACCGAACCATTTGGCTCGCAATTACAATTGAAAATCCGAATCTCTTCTTCTCCTTTCAAACGAAAGAAATTTCTGTATTGTCCCCAATTTCAATTTTTGGTGGCCCATCTGACATTGCAAAATTTTCCACGCGCTTGTAAGAGTTTGCCAACTCGCATTTCAAACCCGGACATTATTCATGCCATGGCCCGATGTAAAACGTTCCACTTTCCTCTGTTAGGTATAATTCTCCCTCGTTATAACAAATTCTAATTGATATACGGTTTTGCTTGAGCCGTGAACAAACATTATTATTTCTGTATTTCTATATTTTATATATTTTTAGTTGCAAAGATTCCTGACTCTTCGCACTGATTATCAAATTGTATTCTGACCCGTGTGGTCCCCGGGTAATTTTTAAAGAATAGAACCACTGTGTTTTTATAAAAAATTTAAACATTCGGTAAAAGCCCGATATTGAAAAAAAACCTCTTGACCACCGTAACATCATATTTGCAATTTTCGTAATTATCTTTGGTCAAGGAGAGTGTTGATATTTTTGTCATGGGTAATTATTTAGAAGACGGGATTAAATTCTTTATTCACGTTGTTCTTTACCTGTTGCGAAGGTAATTTTCAATTCTCTTACATATTAAAACTCTGTCACGTATTTTTTAAGTGTATCAATTTTATCAAGTCTCAATTCAGTAATGTTTACGTAACATATAGCCGACTAATGCTCTGATGCACTTATCCAGCGTATAAAAGACATCCTTATGCATAATGATATGTGATATTGTAGATTTGAATTTTCCTGATTTTGTTCATAACACTTTATTCTAACTAAAATCAGGTGGCGCTCATGCTTCTTTAGTAATTTCAAATATGTCAAGTTTTATTTCAAAATAAAATTTACGATTTCACAGTTTTCACACTTGTTGTCAAAGTGTGCTTCGAATGAAATTCTGTTTTCACCTTAAGATGTTTTAAAAGTTCTAAACGATTTCGTTGTATGAGTTCAGACAAACTCAAACTTCTTTTTGAAATTCCCAATGATTTTAAAACTGTGTTTCGCACATAACTATGTGACATTTCTCGTTTTTGACAATCAAAATTATTTCGTTTTGTCAACTCCTAAATTATTTTACCCCTATTCATCGTACGTTTTGTTTTGACATTTCAGTGGTTGAACGAATATTGAATGAACGAATTATGAAAGAAAATTATGAATACGCGTGAATCAGCAAATATTATAGAAAATTAGGTAAATATAGAAATTAGGTTTATATATAGGATTAGTTATGTAAATATAGGAAATTAGGAAAAAATAGGTTTAGTTATGTAAATATAGAAAATTAGGTAAATATAGTATGACTGTTAGGTATGAACATTTTCGGCCTCGGATCTTATGTATGAAAGGTATGTTAGGTATATTTTCCACTGTTGTGTCCAACACATGACCTCGTTCTTTATATTCCTATTTTAAAATTCTAAAATGATATCATCATCATCATCACGACATGTTACGTTCATTCTTATATTTCATATGATGATATTTTTGCATACTGCTACCAATAATTTCAGTGCATATCAGGGGTTCTCAACTTTGTCAAATATTAATATTGTTAATAATTTTTTCTTTTGTTATTGCAAATCGTCTACGATTATAGGTGTTATAGAATCTGTGTGTTTTCTATATTAATAACGGATCGAGAATACGTTCATTTTGGAAACTCACTATCTAGACATTTGGTGGATAACCTTTGTGATAATTTTCCTTGTTTATTTTTTTTGAGGATAGTTTCTTAATTATCACTCTGTCCTGCGGTAAAACGCTAGGAACTTTTTGTCTTTCGGAGTATTGTTCTTTCATGTTATGATACATAACGATATCTCTACCTAGATTAAGATTTTGTATAATTGCACACGAATGGGATATTGGCCCATAAAATACCAAGTGTGTAATGAGAGTGGGGGTACCCCATTGAATAATTGTGATTGCTGAAATTACTTTAACGCGAGAGCTGATTGCTATATAATTATCACACCATCATTCCGTAATTGTCAGTAGAGTTCCCAACCGCTACGTTCAATGACGATCCATTTCGTAATCTTTGATTTCTGAATTGATCACCCTTGTTCTGGTCAACATCAAAAAAACTCACCAATTATTCACCCAGTGAAACAGGTTTGTGACACCTGTATAAATTTGAATCGTACTTCTTGCTGTTTGGCGCGAGAGGGCTTGCGACCTAAAATTGACGCGGCGTTAATACAGTAAGGGAGCTGATAGTAATCATTTGTAAAGGATGTACTTTGTGTTGCCTTTTCCCATGAAAGCTGATCTGGCCCTAGAAACTTTTCTCCCCTTATACGAGCCCGTTCATGTGCTTTGTGCTGGGACCGACTCAAGAGAAGGCAGTAGCAATTGTTTTTAGAATGCGATGTCTAAAGATCCTGTTCATTATGCGCTTATGCGATAGGCTTGTCCCCTTAGAATCTGACCCATCATCCTTCAGCATAATGTTCGCTAAGAATTCGTGCGCCGTGACTTCCAGCCACGAAGACTTTGGTCATGACGATTGTCTGATTCTGGTCAATCATTGTTTAAAATTTCCCTTGTTGTTTTTATCATTCTGTTCATAAGTATACTGTTGATAATCTTCTTTCAGTGCGTAAAATTTCCCAGAATTTTGTTTGAGACAAGTTTATACATTCACATTGTTTATTATGTAGGCATAAATTGCTTCTTCTCATAGGAACTAACACTTCCTCACGTTTTTCTTAATTGTCAGGAACCTTATATGTATACCATCAACGATTATATAGTTTTGTTACTCTTGTAGTAAAGCTTTTTCCTCGCTCGTCTCTAACGAATTTTATAATATTATAATTTTTTTTCGTTTAATAAATGTTCACACTCATGCAAGCTACCAATTTCCATCATTTTAAATAATAAATGTAAAAAAAAATTTTATTTACCATATACAGACGGTGGCCAAATTAATACAATCAAAGGAAAAAAATGCAAAAATAATTGTATTTTTAGCTGTTATCCAGCAAAATCGAATCACATCAGTATATTTTTAATTGTGGCAACTCCCTTCATTATTGTTATCGTACTTGCAACACTTTTTAAGCATCAACATGAAGTTTGTCACATACAAGATACGATAATGTCAGTTTAGTATTGGTCTTCACAGAGTGTGCGGGTGTTAATGGAATATTTTGCCCATTGATTTTGTGTTTATTTGAGACAGTGTTTGAGTGTTTCTTACATTTTTTTTTAAATAACAGGTAAACCTAATATTTATTACTAAATATTTATCACAATTATACTACTTATCAAATTATTACGATTTTGATAAATTATTTTCTAAATGTATGCTGAATTTCAGAATTTTTTGGTTTATTTTAGAAATGGGAAGATCTTGTGACCTCACTCCAAGAAAAAAATCTAAAATTGCAACCCTTCTTGGTCACTGTGAATACAGTCAACGAGAAATTGCCACACTTACCAATGTTTCTCAATATTCTGTGCACAAAATAAGTAGGCAAATGAAAGGAAATGTACCCCTTGAACCATCTCGAATAGGAAAATGTGGACAAAAGCGCATTACTACTCCGCGAACAGAAAGAAAAATCAGAAATGTTGCTCTAGAAAATAGACAGAAGCCTCGAAAAGTAATAAAATCTATTTTGCAGACCACAGGAGTCAATATATCTGATCGTACATTGAGACGAAGATTGGTGGAAATGGACCTCAAATGTTATCGCCCAGTGAAAAAGCCAAAACTAACACCTGAAATGCGTAAAAAGCGACTAGAATGGGCACTAAAACACCAAAATTGGAACGAAGACGATTGGAGCAAGGTATTAGAATGTAAAATAAGTTTTTATGAAACTTTCTGTATTAAATAAAATTGACTAGTGAAAACTTCTCGTGTTCTTTCAGGTTTGTTTTTCTGATGAATCCTCAATCCAAATACTGCAGGACAAAACTCAATATGTGAGAAGAAGGCCAGGTGAAAAATATAATGAGGAATGTGTGGTCCAAAGAGTGAAGCACCCTCAGTCAATAATGATCTGGTCAGTGATTAGTGGGATGGGTATGGGAAGGCTGTATATTGTGAATGGCACAATGCGCCAGGACCAGTATATAGAAGTTTTAAAAGGGAGACTAAAGCCTCAAGTGGCCGAATGGTTTCCAAATGGAAAATATGTATTTATGCATGATTCTGCACCCTGCCACAAAGCGAAAACCGTTACTAAATTTCTAGAAGGAGAAAAAATAAAGGTATTAGATTGGCCAGGAAATTCACCGGATCTAAATCCAATTGAAAACGTTTGGGAGGCTCTGAAAAGGGCAATTGTAAAAAAAGGTGTCATCACCAACAAAAGACAACTAATAGAAAACATAATTGAGGCATGGCACAACACACCAGAATTAAAAAATATCTCAATTAAATGTATCTCCAGCATGCCCAGAAGAATATCAGCAGTAATTAAAGCTAAGGGAGGATTTACTAAATATTGATCATTTTACCATAAAACGTATTTTATTATCAATAAACTATTATATATTCATAGTAAATGCATTTTATTTTATAAAAATATATTAAATCTCCCATAATATTCTAGAAAGATCGAAATAAAATAAAAAAATAATAATTTTCAATGATTCGAAGTCTAAAAACTGCTATAAATTCATTTGATTGTATTAATTTGGCCACCGTCTGTAGATACGAGTTAGAACGGATTCCATCATACAGACGGTGGCCAAATTAATACAATCAAAGGAAAAAAATGCAAAAATAATTGTATTTTTAGCTGTTATCCAGCAAAATCGAATCACATCAGTATATTTTTAATTGTGGCAACTCCCTTCATTATTGTTATCGTACTTGCAACACTTTTTAAGCATCAACATGAAGTTTGTCACATACAAGATACGATAATGTCAGTTTAGTATTGGTCTTCACAGAGTGTGCGGGTGTTAATGGAATATTTTGCCCATTGATTTTGTGTTTATTTGAGACAGTGTTTGAGTGTTTCTTACATTTTTTTTTAAATAACAGGTAAACCTAATATTTATTACTAAATATTTATCACAATTATACTACTTATCAAATTATTACGATTTTGATAAATTATTTTCTAAATGTATGCTGAATTTCAGAATTTTTTGGTTTATTTTAGAAATGGGAAGATCTTGTGACCTCACTCCAAGAAAAAAATCTAAAATTGCAACCCTTCTTGGTCACTGTGAATACAGTCAACGAGAAATTGCCACACTTACCAATGTTTCTCAATATTCTGTGCACAAAATAAGTAGGCAAATGAAAGGAAATGTACTCCTTGAACAATCTCGAATAGGAAAATGTGGACGAAAGCGCATTACTACTCCGCGAACAGAAAGAAAAATCAGAAATGTTGCTCTAGAAAATAGACAGAAGCCTCGAAAAGTAATAAAATCTATTTTGCAGACCACAGGAGTCAATATATCTGATCGTACATTGAGACGAAGATTGGTGGAAATGGACCTCAAATGTTATCGCCCAGTGAAAAAGCCAAAACTAACACCTGAAATGCGTAAAAAGCGACTAGAATGGGCACTAAAACACCAAAATTGGAACGAAGACGATTGGAGCAAGGTATTAGAATGTAAAATAAGTTTTTATGAAACTTTCTGTATTAAATAAAATTGACTAGTGAAAACTTCTCGTGTTCTTTCAGGTTTGTTTTTCTGATGAATCCTCAATCCAAATACTGCAGGACAAAACTCAATATGGCCAGGTGAAAAATATAATGAGGAATGTGTGGTCCAAAGAGTGAAGCACCCTCAGTCAATAATGATCTGGTCAGTGATTAGTGGGATGGGTATGGGAAGGCTGTATATTGTGAATGGCACAATGCGCCAGGACCAGTATATAGAAGTTTTAAAAGGGAGACTAAAGCCTCAAGTGGCCGAATGGTTTCCAAATGGAAAATATGTATTTATGCATGATTCTGCACCCTGCCACAAAGCGAAAACCGTTACTAAATTTCTAGAAGGAGAAAAAATAAAGGAATTAGATTGGCCAGGAAATTCACCGGATCTAAATCCAATTGAAAACGTTTGGGAGGCTCTGAAAAGGGCAATTGTAAAAAAAGGTGTCATCACCAACAAAAGACAACTAATAGAAAACATAATTGAGGCATGGCACAACACACCAGAATTAAAAAATATCTCAATTAAATGTATCTCCAGCATGCCCAGAAGAATATCAGCAGTAATTAAAGCTAAGGGAGGATTTACTAAATATTGATCATTTTACCATAAAACGTATTTTATTATCAATAAACTATTATATATTCATAGTAAATGCATTTTATTTTATAAAAATATATTAAATCTTCCATAATATTCTAGAAAGATCGAAATAAAATAAAAAAATAATAATTTTCAATGATTCGAAGTCTAAAAACTGCTATAAATTCATTTGATTGTATTAATTTGGCCACCGTCTGTAAGTCTTGTCGACTTCCTTATGTTCCGTAACATGCGGACAATTAAAGAAAAGTGTTATTAATAAATCATTCTATTTGATTTTGATACGAAATATTACCCCGAGCTCTGGTCGCGATAAGATTCCTCAAATCTTTACCATTTGGACCCAAACCGAAGATAGGCACGGCCTTCTTCATCTTTGACGTGTATGTAACTTTAGCTTCATAACTCGCCTGTAGAAAACAGAACAGGCCTCAGAATTATTCTGTTTGAGCTCAAAGCCTTTCTTGTCTGTCAGCAAAAATTGTGCGAGCGTATACTGACAACTCACCCCCTCAATACTACTTTCACTCATTTTTTTTATTGATTTTTTTTTTTAAATAACAAAGAGAGAGGTGTAACGTGAACGTTACGATTATATTGTACGAACCTTATAGTGCAACTCCTAATGTACATATAATATTTCATAAACATTTTAAATTTCGCGCGCCTAGGAACGGCTTCGCAATAGTAGTGGTATTCATAAAAAACCTAAACATCATATCTAGCGGAGTGTATTATTATTATCCGACCTGAACCCCTTACTTCACCCCTCTCCTCCGCTCCCCGCTCGCGAACAACGTCAAAAGTGTTTCATTTTAAATAAATTCAGAAATCCCCGTTCCGTACGATAAGTATTGCATCAGCCAACGGCTGTAATGACCTCGTCCTTATAAGAAAAAATAGTAACTTCAGTTTCAAATCACACTTCATAAAAGAGATAATTAATCAATATATAAAGGCCTACTTCATGTCATAATTATCCTTTGTCATTTTTACTAATGATTCCTAGTTCTGTCTATTTCGCTAAATAAGAAATATGTCCAGTAACATTGAATGTACACCACTTCAACTCTCCTGTCCCCCCTTACCCCTCTCAAAGGATTCCGTCTGGATCATTTTAGAAACGGCCTATAATTCTGTTGAATAAGATAAAAGTCAATAATCAATATCGATAGGTGTCGTTTATTCGGTACGAATGCATCATACCTTTTCAGTAATGTAGTTCGACACTATCTTGCGGAATTCCTATTGTTTCTTTATCTCTCACTTCAAGTACCCTGCGCGAGGCTATTTTCTGTTGTAACCTTTAATTAGGATATTTCTCATTATCTTTGTCATCACCTTCACGGCTGATTTCTCTTTCACCCTTTTTACAACTATCCCTCTTGTCCGTACGAGTACCCTGCGCGAGGCTATTATTCCTTCTCATATGTCAATCATCCAATTTGCCACAGTTCCAAATAATCCTTCAAACGATCGACACCTATCGAACTCTCTGTTAAATTGTCTCGCAAAGAAATTATTTTCTCGGCCATCGGACGGCCGACCTAATTGATAAATCCAAAAGGCTTCGCGCATTTTAAGTAAGCCTTACAAATGTTTATTTATATCTTTTAATAAAATCCGAATGTTAAGTGTCCGAACCATGTCTATATAAATAGTTAATTCTTTGCACGATCGATCATCACGTCTACACGTGCCTGTTAATTACGTGAACTCCACAAGTATTGTTATTTATAGCTTTCATACAATGAAAGTATCCAGTGTCCGAACCATGTCTATATAAATCTGTGCCACAGTGTAAGCTTGTTCTGTAGTGTTAAGCCAAAGGCTAAATCCGATAAGTGAATCCTAGTTAATGTTTAACATACGCTACTTTCCCCGCCATGTTGCTTCTTCAACACCTCGGCATATCCGTATGCCCTGTCCATCTACGAAGCACCAGCTTCGTCGCTGTATTAAAATTGATGTCTCCATTCCGAGGACCTCGTTGGTTCTCAAAGTCAGCACCGGCCTGTAGAAGCCCCCTGTCAACCTCTCTATGATCCTGCTTGTGGAATAGTCTGACGTCCCCCTTCTCCAGGTTCTGATATGGATCAGAACACCTTCCTGCTCTTCATGTTAGGGTTAATCCTAACCCCACGGACCGGCGACACATGCGTGTCCTCCAACACGCTTCTTCTAGCATCGACTTCTAGCATGTCCTCCAACACGCTTCTTCTAGGCCGAGGAGGATACTCGATCGTCTTCTCTGCCCAAAATGTAAGTGTCTCTGTGATTGTGTTTTAATTGTTGAGGTAACAAGACCCAACTTCATTCAGTGAAAGTGTTACTCCGCTCCCCATAGTTAAGTCACCCCCAAATATATCGTTACAAATAAATTTAAATAATCACTCACTCGGCACCATGTAAATTCTGTACTTATTATATAAATGATTTGGTTATTACTCTATTTACTATGTATGCTTCTCATGAATAACTTTTCAGTGACCAAAGAGATAATTTTATAATAATCCAACTGAAATAGAATGCACGGGTTACTATCATTCTTCATATCAATTGTATTTATAAAAGATCAAAACCTGTTTAGTCTTGGTGAATAATTAATTGCCATATCGTTGTACCTGTATAATTTGTTTACTCAGATGTCAAGCCATTAAATGAATAAAACTTAGCTCACCAAGCGATATAACATAATCATTTGTTACATATGTATAACGTATATGGTTGAATTTTAAAACTCAATCTACAAAAGTAGTAGTTATTTAATGTCAAAATCCTTATAAGAAAACTTGGCTCAGTATTTTATGACACATACGCATGTGTAAGTTGTTATGTTTTCATACATATGAATATTCAATGGAGTTATATTTGTATACCCTGCTAAATCACAAATTAATGTTCATCTCTTGGTTCATCTGTATCAAATAATAATGTTTCACTAATCTTACATATTTATCTTTTTGCTATAACATACTTGCATTCCACTGTAATATATCTGACATAATTTTTGATTTACAATATATGCATCGTTGGATGTGTTTGACCGAACCTCACCGAATTTCATTTTACACATTAAAAACCCACATACCTAAACCTGAGAATATTGAGAGTCAAAGCTCCATATAATTATTTTTATCATCTACATACCGATGAGCTAGCCAGGCCAGGAACAGTAACGTTCTAATTATTTTATCATCTACATACCGATGAGCTAGCCAGGCCAGGCCAGGAACAGTAACGTTCTAATTATTTTATCATCTACATACCGATGAGCTAGCCAGGCCAGGCCAGGAACAGTAACGTTCTAATTATTTTATCATCTACATACCGATGAGCTAGCCAGGCCAGGCCAGGAACAGTAACGTTCTAATTATTTTATCATCTACATACCGATGAGCTAGCCAGGCCAGGCCAGGAACAGTAACGTTCTAATTATTTTATCATCTACATACCGATGAGCTAGCCAGGCCAGGCCAGGAACAGTAACGTTCTAATTATTTTATCATCTACATACCGATGAGCTAGCCAGGCCAGGCCAGGAACAGTAACGTTCTAATTATTTTATCATCTACATACCGATGAGCTAGCCAGGCCAGGCCAGGAACAGTAACGTTCTAATTATTTTATCATCTACATACCGATGAGCTAGCCAGGCCAGGCCAGGAACAGTAACGTTCTAATTATTTTATCATCTACATACCGATGAGCTAGCCAGGCCAGGCCAGGCCAGGCCAGGAACAGTAACGTTCTAAATCTCTTTGCTATAATATTTTATCTACTCACAAATTGGAAGTTACAAATGATTGGTACATATTGGACAACTCCCTGCTGTGGACTGTGCGGAACGCATAGGGTAAGTAGAGAGGCCAATATTCCAAGCAAGGTAAAGGGTAATAAATTAACTTTGTATAAGTTGTCCAACAAATATATTAATAATATAACTTCCCCCACTACCATATCACGTTACATAAATTAAAAACAAAGAAGTTCATTCCCATATCACGTTACAACAGTTATGACTTCGCGATCTTTTAAAAAATTCGATGACAAAATATAAAAATCAACAGGTTGTGGCCAATACAAGAATTCTTTAATGTTTTTATTCAATCGAACTTTAAAACATTTTCCTTAATCCTTTTCTTGATTTCTTGTCGATATATAAAAATAACGATTTTGTTAAATACTTAACTCTTTACCTACTATGTTGATAATCAGTCATATTTAAAATTCATTCATTCATTCATACCATCACGGCATATCCCACAATATGGGGTAACCAGCGAAAGGTGTGCGGGTGTGCATTGCCTTATAAAAGGGAGCACAACATATCTGTGTATACCCACACACCAGTCTCGTCTCACCTAAAAAGGCACTATATTCAGAATGGGTGGTGAACCTCATTGCTGAACTATGTGAGATGTTATTGTTGCCTGTTGTATTTTCGATTACCCGGCTCTTACGGGACACTCGAAAACAATAATAGAAAAGAGTGGAAGCACTATTCTAAGCCGGTGCCTCACAGCCTGTCAGCCAGCTCATATTTAAAATCATTACCCAAAACCCAAGCGTGCACAAATGTTTATAATATACTTTATTCATATTTGATAGGATACTTTATTTACATATTCATACGAATGTGTTGTGCGTTGTAACATTTAACGACGCAAATCAAATTTCAAACCACTTCCCATAGTCAATCTTTGCAAAAAATTTGTTAACACAAGGTAATGGACTGGCCAATTTTTAATTATTTACAATGCTTACAATCAATCAAATTTTAAATCATTTTTTATTGTAAGTGTGTTTCTATATTATAAAAACGATTTATTTCTTATTTCGACACATTTCTTTTCTTGGCCAACGGCGCGCGGCGGCACACACATGGATTTTTACGTATTCATACACTATAATATATGTACATATGTACATATCTACTATACCCATCGACAGTTTGATTTCATGTGTTGCTTGTCTACTGTCAAATTGATAGTTGTCCCCCCTTCATAACTTTTAATTCGCTTGACGCACAGAGCCAAAATTCTGAAAATATAGTTATAGAAAATTTGTAACTCGTGCGTGCATGCGTACATATGTACGTGCGTGCGTGCGTGTGTGTGCGTGTGTGCATGTAAGTAGGTATTAGGTACCGACTTACCCTAAAGTTCTACATTCAAATTTTGATTTATAAAATATTTACTCGATGATGAAGAAGATGTAACATGTTTAAATCCAGTGACAATCCCAGGTCACAACGCTCGAAAATTCACGTCAAGTTATTGCAATCGGATCAACGGTTTAGAAGCGCATAACGCATATAAAACCATACAAACATTGAGATTTATAATATAAATTATTTCTCATAAATTTATGAATATTATCATCACCTACTTATATTCACTCATACAATTTTGTTAGTAGATAAATATGCCTATATTTTTGCACCATTGCGCTGCAAACCAGACTATTGTTTTGAATTTTTAGTGAAAGCGAATTCGATTGAAATTAATGGGAAATTTGACAATAAATATGGAGTACACAGGTTAAAAAATAACTCTCCCCCTTCCACCCCTTCTGGGTGAGCATCACCCCACCACGCCCCCCAAATATCCCAAATTGCGATCGTTCTTAGTTTCCGAGAAAACCTTACTTACCTACATAATATATGAATTATATGATCATTGATAAATTTTTGCTATCAAAGTGATATGACCTATTGTTTATTCGGAATCAACTTCTTAATATTATGATTTATCAACTTGTATTGCTTAATGTTTAGTTTTTTTGAGAGTTTCTCAATATTCGACAAAAATATGTATTAATTTAGTATAGAATGGAGTAAAATCTATAAAAACAAACATAAGGTTTGTTTATATAATATTATATTTCTTTATGTAATGTTACTATGCTATTTGGTAAATTCACTCTCACCAACATATGTAATATTGATTATATGAACGTGTTGAAAGTAAATCAAAGTAATCTGTTTTATGGTGTACGTAGAAAGTATAATAAGGTATACCTACCTATTATCTGTAAACTGAAAAATGTTACATACAAAAGTATTTTAATCCTTAAAGTATGTATGCATATGAAATGTACTACATATGTATGTATGAATATAATTAAATTATTTAAATTTGTGAGGCATGGGTGAGGTAGTATAGTAAATAAAAAGAGGTCGTTCTGTGATAACCTCTCTCATTAGCTGAAAGAACTATCATTCAACCTCATCCCACATATTTAGAAAGGATAGGATATACTTAATAATATGTAGGTACTCACATACATACATCCTAAGACTGTCATATAATATATCTCTTTCATTTTATATAGGTACCTACTTCATAACATTGTAAGTACCTCTTTGCTGAGGTTGAACATTTTTTTCAATTTGTATCTTTAGATTATACACCTGTGTATAGTTCATCTTATAAGTACCTCACTCCACTGTATGTATATGTTTTTTAAGCTAACTTGTCCTATTTTTATATTACGCATGTTGTGGGAACTATTTTGGCAAATTACTGATATTGTTTTATTTATGGATTATAAATTGCTGTAGGCATGTTTCCCATTAAATTAAATAAATAATATAATAAATGTGAGGTCGACGGTTCGAATCCGGGCGAGGCACGCACCTCTGGATTTTCAAAAAATCTATGTGCGGATTTATATCACTAGCTATGTAGCCATGATCCAATTTGTCTGGTTCCCTTTTCTCTAAGGGTTACGAAGGTCAGATGGCAGTCGCTTCAATGTAATAACCAGACTCGCCAATTCCAGGATCATGGTCAAAAGCGTACCCCGATAGAAACGGGACAAAAGCGCTAAGGGAAAAGGAAGGAAGGAATAAATGTGATCTTTATTAATAACAATTAGGTACTAACGCGCACCCAATAACAATTTTCTACATTTTGGCCCCTCGTGATATTCATCGTCTTACATATTTAGAATTTTACAATTAAATACTGTGTCTCCACCGGGAATCGAACCCGGGACCTTTGGCTCAAGTAACAAATATGTCAAGTGCCAACTGAATCAACAAGGGCGAAATGCTATTGAAAGTATTATTGACCTTGTATAATATACATTGTACTTACATAGTTAGGATAAGATGATATTAAGATCACGGCCAAAGAATGTATTGAGATAAGTAGGTAGGTAGGTAGGTATATAATAATATTGTATAATGGTAGCAGTCAACATGACGCCAGGCGCCGCGACGCCCTTGGATATTTGGATATTTGGATATTTGCCGCCGCATTCTCCCTCCCTTTCATCTCTCACACTAGACAAGGACAGTCACAACACACTCATTTCTCTAACTACATACATACATACATATACAGTAGATATCTGAATGATATTTTTGTCATACTTTACTTGACCAATAATATGTACATTAAAACACGTGATACACATTGTGTGGGTACATATGTAGGTACCTAACAATACTATAACACAACCAACATTGATTGTGAAAATGTATATAAAGTGAAAATTTTAATCACAGATACATACACCTACATACATTACATATGTATGTTGGAAGGTACATAAAATGTTATTTGGCAAAACGCTTGACTTCAGACAAAGATTTACATACAATAGGTATAGTGAGAGTTCTTATTGGATTGGTACACCTACACCAATACCTCCATATTAAATATTTGACATAGTACAGCTGTTAGTTGCCCGAGAAGCAACATTAAATAAATAAATAATATCTCTTTATGTAGGTACCTTCACTTAATTAAACGAGTGGGTTGTGACCAATACTAAACTCTCCACAACATAGTAAGCGTTCATTTTTTCTTCTCGAAAAGAAAAAAGACCTAGAGCTGTTCAGTTATTCATAGACAACTTTTAATTTCTTCTCTACGATATCATCATTTACGTTGTTTTATTTTTTTGTGTCCTCTCTACAGCCCAAACTATAAGTCCGATTGACTTCATATTAAAATCATATGTATAAAGTGCATAGACCTAGAGCTGATTAGTTTTCCATAGATATCCGTTAATCTCTCACGGTCTGGAAAATCAAGTTTTTTGTATACTGTTTGAAATTTCAATACAACAAAAATACACTCATCAAAAATGCATTCAAGGATTGTCAAAATTTAAAAAAAAACTTTGGTTTGCCATATCAATTTGAAATAAATTTCATTTTTGTATGAAAAATGTATATAACAGAAGTAAAATAGCTTCTGTAAGGGAAAATTGAGTGATCAACTTCACATTAATATTGTATGCATCTCTATAGAGTATTTTTAAGTGTATTTTTTACTCTCCACATCTATCTTCCTCAAGGGGTAGGTAGTGAGAACCGAACACCGCATTCTTCTATCTTGACACATACATCGACTGTCTCATACGTGCACATATTGTTAAAAATGCTATTTTATTTAAAATTTCTCAACAGGTATCATGTAGAACGTGCATATTCATACTATTCTGTGCATGGTATATTGTGTAGACTTTTGTCCTCTGGGAATCTTATATTTGCTTAAGAATCTAATATAAATTTTCCTCATAAAAATGCATTTAGAAATATTCAACCTTTCGAGAAGAAAAAATAAACACTTACCATGGTGTGGGGAGTTAAGTATTGGCAACAACCCATTCTTTTTAATAAGAAAATAATGTATTTGATACCTACTTGTGTATTTAAATATGTTGATGACTAACAATATTAACACCATCTGTTATAATTCAAATACATTATCTAATATATAAAAATCTCGTGTCACAGTGTTTGTTATCGAACTTCTCCGAAACGGCTTGACGGATTTTTATGATTTTTTTGTGTATACCTATTTGGTAGGTCTGAAAATAGGTTGTAGGCTATTTTTTATACCCCTAAGTGATAAAAGTGGCCCTCTCCAGATTTTTTGCTTTTAGTTTTTGGACAAAAAATATTTTTTTATTTTTTTATGAATCGCCATTAAAAAATAACTATAACCCTAAATTTACACCCTTTTACCACTAACTCCTATTTTTTAATAGCGATATTACTATTTTAACTTTTATCCACAGATGTGCAAGATTGCAATTGATTAATAATTTTCGTA
This sequence comes from Molanna angustata, assembly GCA_963576475.1. Taxonomy (NCBI): domain Eukaryota; kingdom Metazoa; phylum Arthropoda; class Insecta; order Trichoptera; family Molannidae; genus Molanna; species Molanna angustata. The sequence goes on from OY754987.1 coordinate 27,493,555, forward strand.
CGATAAATTTTTATTTATTTATTTATATAACACTTTTTTGTATAAAAATAAAATTACAAAGTACAAATGGTGGACTTATTGCCTGGAGGCAATTTCTTCCAGTCAACCATCTGAGATCAAAAGTAAATAACATAGTTTCGGCATATACATACATAATAACACAATAACACAAACAGTATAAGACAACAAAACATAAAGTGGATAAAAGGTTATGGAATTGAGAGGAAGTGTGAACATTTAAGACGAGATTTGAAAATTGGAAGTGATATGGCAGTTCTAATATCAAATGCTAAATTTTTCCACAGCCTGGCAGCATGAATAGTGAAGGAAGATGCATAATAATCTGTAACGTGAGGTGGGATGGCAAGGGTTCTCTCATCTCTAGACCGAAGTGGTAGTCCATGAGAGGCCAACGGTTGAAGTTTTTCTTTCAGATATTTATTTATTTATTTATGTTAAAGTTGGACAAAAAACATCGTTAAGACATAGTACAATACAATAGTAACATCAAGTATTAAGGCCTTTTACATTTTGTCGTTATGATTGACATAAAATAATACAAGTTTGCAAAAAATAAAAAAAAAATAAAAATATGATCATAGGTTGGTATGTAGGTAAGAGCAACATTTCAAGTTAACAATGATTTAAAACATAATATTGAACTAAAAGAAAAAAAGAAAAAAGAGAATAAATGCCGTCAAGGTTTCCTATAATAAGTGGTTATTGATCTTCTTTTGTATAGAGTATTTGAATGTTGTGGAGCTGAGGTGGAAGATGTCAAACTCTTGAAATCTGTTATTGTATGTATCGCACATTCTATGAATAGTCATGTTTTGTGCGTAATTGGTGCGGTGAATTGGAAGGTGGAATAAATGTGTATGTCTAGTTCTGCGAGTAGGAATATTAAATGAAATGGTATTGAGTATTGAGGGGCAGTCGATATTATTATTTATAATGTTGTACAGAAGCATCATATCATTTACTGTGCATCTATTCTCGAGACTGTCGATTTTATAATAGGTTCTCGCGCAGTCGTAGCTGGGGAACTCGAGGTATGCTTTACGGTTTAAGTATTTAATGAACAATCTTTGTATTCTTTCAATGCGTTGTTTGTATGTTGTGTATCTTGGGGACCAGATTGGGGATGCATATTCGAGTATTGGTCGAACCATGGTATAATATATAGATTTTAATGTATTTATGTTCTTGAAAGATTTGCAGGTTCTGAATATGAATCCAAGAGTTCTATAAGCCTTGTCTATCATTTTATCTATATGGTTGCTGAATGTAAGGCTCCCATCCATGATTATACCGAGGTCTCTTACAGTGTCGCAAGGTGTTATGGAAACTTTATTAATGTTATAGGAAAAAGTTATGGGTGATTGATTGCGGGTAAAGGTTAGTTTGTAACATTTGTCTGCATTAATATGCAGGGGCATTTTATATATTTAACCCAATGAAAACAGAAAGTGCGATTGTTATACAGGTGTCACCTCTCAACCAGCAAACAACAAGGAGTAGGGACAAGAAAGATGGCGGACTCCTATCGCTCTCACACAATAAGCTTTCTCTCACTCTCTACACAGTGTTCGGCTATTATTATTGTTTGTACATCGATTCTATCAGTGAGGAAATCGATAGTATAATTTCTGCGGAAATTCCAGATCCGCTGTTCGATATTGTTACAACAAACAAGATTCATGGCCCGTGCGGTAATCTGAATCGCAATGTCTCACTACTGACTGATGATCAAAGAATCATTTACGACTGCATTATGCAGGCAGTTTTGGGAGGAAAAGGTGGATTCTTTTTTTTGGATGCACCAGGTGGAACTAACAAAACATTTCTCATTCCGCTAATCCTCGACGAAATACGATCAAATAATGGCATCGCATTGGCTGCTGCATCATCTGGCATTGCAGCAACTTTATTGGATGGAGGCAGAACAGCTGGGATGAATTATCATCTGGGATGAATTCACTATGGCACACAAACATAAGCTTGAGACGTTGAACAGGACAATGAATGATATAAAAACAACGACTAACTATTAGGGTGGGCCGTTTTTACTTTTTTTGACTTTTCCGAGGGGCTTTCTGCGGAAAAGATGCCAAATGGCTTTAAACTAACGTGTGAAAAATATTATTCCATTCTGATAAGATCTTCTGCCTCCGGATCGTAGTCAAATATTCGATTTTTTAGCACTTTACTATTGTTTTTTTGAAGAAAATGATGTACCAACAATCAAGTTAAAAGTTGATTTCTAAATCAAATTAAGACTGTATTATAGTCAAAAAATAAAATAAAAACATTATATTACCCGGCGTACGCGAGAGGTGAGGGGGGGATGGAGAAAAAATCAACGCATCTCGGAACTATGAAATGTGCCCTAAAGCAAGCCAAAATAGCTGATGTGCCTGCATTATTTATTTATTTATTTATTTTATTTATTTATTTAAATCCACAATAACCATACAAAAAAAATTACAACAATACGACAGTGAAACATAGAACAAAAAAAAAATTTTTAAAATTGACAATTTAGTATAACATGTTGGCACTGACAAAATGAATACAATCTATCAGTACCAACATCCAGTGGATAAGAACTATTCCACTAAGCAGTGCTTGTGTCGAAATAGCTTTACAATTCATTTTAACTGACACAGTCTTTACTTATGTAACCCATTTATGTCTAATATATAATTATAACATATCAAAAAAAAATCAAAAATACAAATTATAATATAAGCTATAACATCACGGTTTTATAATCATTTCATAATTTTAAAAAATATATCTTCAATGTTCATTCTACCTTTGTTGAGAATCCAAGAAGATTTTTATTTTTCATAGCACTTAGTGATTTTATATTATATATCTCAGAACCAATCAATTCTTTTGTAAATATGTTTAAAATACGAGGCAAAATAAAATCAAAATGTTTTTGAGCAAACGTGGTATGAGCTCTGGGGGTGGGTAAAAGTCTTTGTCTAATATTGTAGGAATTTTCAACTCGAGTATATTGTGTTATATTGAGCTTATGTGAGTAAATGATTAATTTCTTGAGGTATAGCTGACGAATATCTAAAACTTCAAATTCAGAAAATAATGAATTAGACGGATATCTAAAAGGTTTTTTATTAATAACTCGAATGATACTCTTCTGGGCTATTTCAATGGGACTTAGTGCGGTTTTATACGTTCCTCCCCAAACTATGATGCCATAACATAGTATAGATTGAGCAACTGCATAATAGATGAACTTAATTTTATGTAGACCTTTATGACAGTTTTTATACAAACTATTTCCTATAGTCTAATTCATCTTCTTCTTCTTTTATGTATACATTTGGGTCAGTTTTTTATAAAAAATATTTCCTATAGTAAAATTATTCTTCTTCATTTACGTAGACTTTTGGGAGAGTTTTAATACAAACTATTTCCAATAGTCTTATTCATTTTCTTTTTCTTTTATGTAGACCAAGGGTGAGTTTTTATATAAACTTTTCCTATAGTTTAATTATTATTCTTTTATATAGACCTTTAAATCAGCTTTTATATTAACTATTTCCTATAGTCTAATTCATCTTCTTTTATGTAGACCTTTTGGTCAGTTTTTATACAAACTATTTCCAATAGTCTAATTATTCTTCTTCTTCTTTTTTGTAGACCTTTGGGTGAGCTTTTATTCATACTATTTCCTATTGTATAATTCATCTTTTTTTATGTAGAACTTTTGTTCAGTTTTATACAAACTATTTTTAATAGTCTTATTATTTTTCTTCTTCTTTTTTGTAGACCTTTGGGTAAGCTTTTATACATACTATTTCCTATTGACTTATTCATCTTTTTTTATGTAGACCTTACTTATGTTGTCAGTTTTTACACAAATTATTTCCTTTAGTCTTTTTCTTCGTTTTCTTATTTTATGTAGAACTTGGGTGAATTTTATACAAACTATTTCCTATATATTAATCTTCTTCTTCTTTTATGAAGACCTTTTGGTTAGTTTTTATACAATCTATTTCCAATAGTCTAATTATTTTATTTTATGTATTTTTACTTATTTTATGTAGACCATTGGGATAGTTTTTTATACAAACTATTTCTTATAGTCTTATACTTATTCTTCTCTTTTTTATTTAGTCTTTTGGGTTAGTTTTAAGTCTAATAGTCTATTGTGCAGAAATATTATTAACGATATGCACACTTGATGAAAATACATATGTAAAAACTAATGGGATGTGGGATGTGACGATGTAACCTGGGATGTGACGATGTAAATCTTTTCAATACTTTTGTTAATCAAATTTAAACCATTTATATCATCCTATTTTGAATAATTTTCAACACCTACACATTTGATTTAGTTGACGATATTTAAAGAATGGGAGTTGTGGCCATTACTGAACTCTTTACAACGTTTATATTCAAATTAAAAACTATTTACTATAGTTTAAGACTTCTTCTTCGTTATGTAGACTTTTGTGTCAATTTTAAGTCTATCAGTCTAATTATACAAAAATATAATGCACACTTGATGAAAAAATATAAAAACAAAATGGGATGTGACCAACACTAGTTCTTTTCAGTACATTATTTAATCAAATTTTAACCACATTCCAACATCCATAATACTAAATTTTCAATAGGTACATATTAAAATATGTTTTCGATGATAATATTTAAAAAAGTGGGTTGTGGCCAAACCAATCTCTTTACAATGTTGATAAACAGTCATATTTAAAACCATTTCGCATAGTCCATGTGTGCAGAAATTGTATATTATACTTCATTCACACTTTATAGCAATATATAAAAAATAATGGGTTGTGGCCACCCCTTGAACATTTTACAATGCTTAAACTCAATCAAATTTCAAACCACTTTTCATAGTCCTATTTTGCAAAATGATTGGTGACAATATTATAAAAACGATTTCTTATTTCTTCACAATTTTACATTCTTGGCCAACGGCGGGACATAAAAGCTAGTAATAAATAAATCAAATATTATTTATCTAAGCACGTCACATCGAGAAGCTACTCTAAATACAGTTCAGTGCTACATCCCTTCTGGAGTCAACATTGAGTATTGTACCTACTCGTATATTGGCCTAAACGGAGTCTAACTAACAGACCAGTAGGTTTACACCACAGCAATTTGTAATCACTTTGTTTACCGAATCTCTGCAATGGTTTTATATTTGTACATACAACTTATGTAATTTTTGTTTTTAACTTGTTATTAAAAGGTTTGTTAGCAATGATTTTTTTTGTATGTAAATAAAAGATTCACTAATAAAGATGAACCATTATGTAGATCCATTGCATACGTAATAAAATGCTTTTTCTTGTAACTGATTTTAAGTAATTATTAATATCATTTATAATGGAACTCCATCAAGAATTAACAGTTGCGAAATAAGAAATAATCATTTATGTAATCGTATGAAAGCAGGATATCCTATATTCGGCCAGGACAACGTCTGTCGGGTCCTCTACTTATGTATACGTACCTCTACCATAGTAGGAAATGTAGGTACAAAGTTATAGGTATTTATTTAAATGCTGAATTTGATGTATTGTTAAAAGTTGGTATTCTAGCGGTAGGTACCTACCTACCTATCTACGTAGGTAACCATTTTAGACGAATTATAATGATTGACTAATTGTGATCTTCTTCTAACCGAGATATTACATAGGTATGTATATCCCATTTCACTTAGTAGAGTAGAGATCCCACCTGCCTGCCATAATGTTGGTACCGCAGCCTCTCTATCACTCTCACTCTCTCTGTAATGTATCTCACGGTGACCCCATCAAACTTTTAAATTACTTTTCCCCTTTTTCATTCTTCCACCTTATCACCTCCACTTCTTATTTCCTCTCCTCCTCATCTAACACAATAATGGTTCCCCATTTAACCTTTTTTTCTCCTTAATATGCCCGGACACTTTTTGTGGATAAATGATTGCTTCAAATGTGTTTTTAATTCAGAACTTTGAAATGATGAAAATAAAATAATATATTCTCCAATATCTTGTATAGATCAGTACAAACTGCGTAAATAGTGAAAATTGAATCTTTTCCTTCTAATAAAATTACTATCACAGGAAAATTAGTTATTATATTGTCAAATATAATTTAATTTAATTCCATAACATACATATGTTAGTACGTACCTATTCTGGATAAAGTCATTCATTTAATATCACTTTAACTTCAATTAACCCATTACAAATGTAGGAAATTGTCTGTAGGTACCTACATTGTGTGTGTGTGTGTGTGTGTGTGTGTGTGTGTGTTTGTGTGTGTGTGTGTGTGTGTGTGTGTGTGAGGGTGTATGTGTGTGTGTGAGGGTGTGTGTGTGTGAGGGTGTATGTGTGTGTGTGAGGGTGTGTGTTCGTGTGTGCCTGTGTGTGTGTGTGTCTTTGTCCCCCCCCCCTTAAAACGTTTGTTTACTCCAATGCCCAGTTGTTGTTTTTCGATGAAAATAGAAAAACAACAATTGGGCATTGGACATTTAACATTTAAAACGCTCGATGCTGAAACTCCGTTCAGATTGAAACTCCGTTCGAAAGCATTCAATGATGTTAGTGTGAAAAATGCCATAACCTGCAACATCGGGTACATACGACGCCCTCCGTCGAGCGTTGTATCTAAACACAGCCTAGAGCATAACAAAATATTGAGGTTTATTGTGAATCTATGTATATATTAATACGTGAAGCGAAAACGTTTAGTACAATTTCCGGATTAATGGGGGCACGGAGGAGTTTGAGATTTGGCATACTTAAAGTTTATATGGAGGAGGACTGCAGAAAAATAATATTAATACATACATATTGTGCGTTATGAATAAATTAAATCAAATAAAAAATATTTCACATCAAACCATTTATTGTGTACTATAGAACGGTGAAGAGAGGGAAAACGTAATTTAAATATATCCGCGTAGTATGAGAAATATTTCGTGTTCTGTGGTCACATTTAAATGTCATTGTGGTATTTACGGCGCATGCGCAGTTGTTTAAATTCAAATAGAACATTTTAAAGTAAAATATATATTTGTATACCTACCTACTGTGAGACAATAGAAATGGTAGGTACCTACTTACACAATATTTTATTTATAAAATTGACTTTCAAAAACATGAAGAGATAACTGTGTTCCTTGATGAAAACATGATATCTACATATATTATAAATATGAATGTTTGTATGTACCTAGTGTGATGAATCTCATTTTTCTTCAAAATATTCAACTGATTGTGTATTTTCTATTAGAGGTATATAATGGTTGTTTTGAGATGTGTGATGAAGCATAGCGTTCAACATATCCGTATATATATAAGTAGATGTATATATTTTATTGCTGGGGTACTGGGGGGGAGAGGGAGAATGAACTATGAGAATCGGGTGGTGTTGATTTCAAAATAATCGGGTTTTAGTCGCGGAGAAAGATGGTCTGTCTTTAAAATGGGAGTGAAATAGATCAATTACTGGGGAAGCTGGTTGAACTATACTTTTAAAAAACGCGCGCGACGAGGTTCAAAGTTCAACACATTTGATATTCCTTTGTTTAGAAAAAACCAGTAATTAAGTATAAAATAATAATCTATAATTTTAATTAATAATAATTAAATAGTTTTTATATAAGTGAAGTGCTGTTGGAGAAGAGGGACCATTTAAATATTAAATATATTTAGTTATTTTGTTTACTAAAAATATAATAAAACCGCTTCGTTAAAAATAATTCTTAAAATAAATTTGGAAGGCGCCATTCTTCCTGAGAGACGCAAGGAGCTTGATAAGTTTTTTTTTTATATATATTTTATTGACACCTTTATTCTTTATTGAGCTGGACTAAGATTTGAAATGTTGATTATAAAATTATTGTTTATTTTCTAATTTTTATTTTGAAATATTGTTGATCCTAATATTGAATACAAAATTGCATGTTACATTATTTTACATATTTTTCAAGAAATTATTTATTTATAATACTAATCAATTCAATTATTCCTTTTCCAATATTCTGCACGAGGCATGTCCTTTCCTATTAGAATATATTTATATTTCTAAATCCAAATTACCTGACGTTTGGTTTCTGAGTTTCGGGATTAAACGTCTCATTAACAAAATATAATACTAACCTAATTTTTACCAAATCCAAAAACCCTCTGATGTCCCAAAGACATCGCCATCTGACCAATGGCTCCATTCTTCGAATTATCTCTATATAGTTTATTTATTTGTTTATTTGTCATTTAGATAGATAAATGAATAGATGGACACTAGAATTAAGGAGTTACCGACATCCCAGTGGTTGGGAAGTCCTCAACTTAATTAAGAGATATGTGGCAGATATATAAATATATATAGTAGCGCATGATTTATTTAGTTTATAAGTATAAAAAGTAGTTAGTGCACTCGGACTCAAAAATAGTAATTGTCGGTGTTTTGAGACGTTGAAAGGCGTGTACTGGGGCCTTTCTAATTGCATGAAGCATGAAAATTTGCGTGAAATAAATTTGTACAAATAGAAAAATATATAATATATGTACATTGTGTTCGAATCAGCAGTATTGCTAAATCTTTAATATCATTGATTTAATAATGGAAAAAATTCTCATCTTGGTCCACTTATATGTAATACTGTCTCTATGAACTAACATTAATCTTTGAAAGAGACTAAATAACTATATTTTCTTAGATATGTACCGATCGTTTGAAATTTCACCCATGTGAACCTGAAATATTATTTGTTGTGCAATGTTATTTATTGTTCTTTGTTTTCTTCAATATGTGTTGTTTTTTTAGATTAGATAAAAGGTAAGAAGAATATTTCTTGTTTTTTTTTTCATAACTAACTTCATGGGTGAAATACATAATTATTGATAAAATGTGTATTCCGAAATTTACTGAAACCGTGTATATTTTGTTTTCTAAACTGAAATATTTTTCAATTGTCATATTTATGAATAATTTATTGAATACATAATTCAATAACTCTGTAGGTATACGGACACATTGTGTCTTGTATATAGAAGAATAAGAAAATGGATTTGTTAAAGATTCATTTTTATATAAAGTAAAATTTATTAAGTCTGTAGGTATATTAATATACATATATCTATCAAATTGAGTAACTAATAAGTTACATAATTTAGGTTTTGAATCGAAGTTTTATCATTACTTTATACGAATTTAGTAATTCTGTAGTTATAACTTTGTATGTAAAGATTAACTACCTTTCAACGGTCATGGAGTCTATTAATTTATTAATTATTAATATAATATTTATAAATTTTATTATAAATATTCGTCTGTTAATAACTCGTAAATAAAACACAACGTAAAGGGTCCTTTTTAACGTAAATAATAATAATAATCACTAGACGATCATTGGCCAAAAATCCGTTAAAAACATATAAAATTAGCGAAATAAGATAGAAGAATACGATTTTCTTTCATTATAGAATTATCCAGTAATGAATAATCAAATGGATGTAACAAATTCTCGATTTTACTTTGCAGGTAGAGAATAAACTAGTTAGGGAAATTAGCTATAGAACTAGGAAATAGACGTTAGATTTTTAATAGGTAGTTTAGCTAGCTAGTTTAGGAGGTTATGGATCCACAGAAAAATAGTTTAAGGACGATATTTAGTTCTGGTTAGGGTGGAGCCCATCACATAATTTGGTGTCCGTGACCAATATCAGTATTTATTACCTAAATATTGACTGGGATTACTACGGAAGCATTAGAATTAGTTGTCTAGAGAAAGTGTGGTATTATGTCCTCTTTGCCTACCTCGCGAAGGGACGGAATCGTTCGTTTCATTCATGCCATCACAGCAGAATCACGAATCTTGAATAGAAAAAAAAAAATAGAAAAGTGTGGTATTGTGTCCACTTTGCCTACCTCGTGAAGATGCGAAATCATTCATTTCATTCTTACCATCACGGCAGGATCTTAAATCTCGTATAGGGAAAAGTGTGGTGTTCTCTCCTCTTTGCTTGCCTCGTGAAGGTACGAAATCATTCGTTTCATTCATACCATCACGGTGGAATCATTAAATTCTCGTCTAGGAGAAAGTGTGGTGTTCTATCCTCTTTGCCTAACTCGCAATAGTATGAAGTTATCAGAATTTGATAGATAGCTGAAATCTCTGGGGGGAGAATTGTTTTGTCATAAGTGTAGAAAGAGGTATTAGAGAATCGTTTATTTACTCGTGTCTTTATCTATAAATAATATGTAAATTAAATAATTATTTATTTGAGGGATTGTATAATTGTTAATCTAGGAAAATTATAATCTACATATATAAAGTAGTTGGGAACAGAAAAGAAAATTATCTAGTTGAACGTATATTTTCGTAGATCGAAGTCATTGGCGCATGTAAATATAAGTTTCAGGTAGAATTGGTTGTGTCCACTGTATATTAGATTTTGGTTATTTTATTGAGTAAAATATTATCTATAGTTTAATTTAAAATTGAAACTATTTAATAATGAACAGTGTTAGGAGCGGTAATCTTATTAATTTTAAACACTTAATAGATGATTGAATAGGTTAATTAATGGATGGATAAATAAAATGAATAAGTAGCGGAGACTATAATGATGTCATTATTGATGGTCCTGGGTTCGGTTCCCAGCAGAGGAGAAATTTATTAAAATTCATTTCTCACGCAAATATTGCTTCTCTGGGCTGGAAACACTGGTTGGTTGGAAGAAGTTGCCAACTCACCACTTGCGCAGGGTGCAAGGAAGTGTTTATTATTATTATTATTATTATTATTTATTGAACTAAAGTTGTCTGATATGCTTGATAGAGGAGTGTGGAGTTCGGTTCTCTATACCTAATGAAAAGTTTGGGGCTTTGTTTGTTTGTCTCGCACCATTACATTTGTGGGGAAGGATAAATATAATTATTTAATCATGTACATTGATGAAAATTAGGAAATAATTTATCATAAATAATATGTTTGAGTTATCTTGATATTAATATTGGTACCTAAATTTGTGTTATAAATATTACCATACTAAGAATAACAAATTTAGACTAGTGATCAGAGTCATAACGTGAAAGATAATTTCTTCCAAGACGTCTCATTGATGTTTTGGAGATTTGCTGGTAAAATTGAAGCTTAATTTTGTATAAATTGGTTTTGAGATTTTATGACAGAGAGAGTTATATTAACTTTGTAGATACATTAGAATACAGAGTTGAATCGTTATTTTTTTATTTTATTAGATACGATTTGGTTTTGAAAATACCTATTTAATTTATAAATACGGCTGGCTTAAAATTCGATGTGTTTAGTTGTTTGTTTGTCATTTTGATCTTTGTAACATATTATTAATTATTAATATATTAATTATCAGTGATAATCCATAGTTGGACTGTTGTAATTCAATTAAATTGATGATAAAAGTATTAGATTAGAATTAATTTCCGGTTTTGTTGAAAAAAAAAAAAATGATTTGACACGTGTCTTATAATGAATTGTATTTGCCAAACTTATAAATGCACTTTTTTTTTTTTTTTTTTTAAATTACACCATTACGATAGGTATTTAGATGTTTAATTTGGGGTCTTTTAAAAATATTTTGTTTTGGTAATAGCTGCATTTTACGACGTCGTCCAATTTAAAGTCCTTATTAGACACACATAATATCTAATGTTTTAAATGCTGGGGTTGTTTATTTCAGTCTCAAAGCTCTGTAGTACTTATTACGAAATATTTTATGAGAGTGTGTTTTGGTACCTAATAGCTTTAGTGAGATCATAAAATAAACGGGAATGGTATGATATACTTATATATTGGTTGCCTAAGGAGAAAAATGAATAAACGAATAAAGGGTGCTTATTGAAGTGTTTGTTTCTTTTAATGTCAGTCCGATGTTTTAAGGATGTACTATACATTCTTCGTTAGAACCATGTTTCAGAGGGGATATATTGTATTGTTGATAACTGCATTTTTTGTTTGTCAGCTTAAATAAACAATATTTTATGTTGGGGCAATGAACTTAGAACAAGAAGGTATTTAAAATCATTATGTATAGGGCTTATTGTACCTACATGTAATGCGTTTGGTAATAAATAATATTATTAGTTACCTACATACCCGATGGGAACGAGAATGATATATTTATTTTTGAAAGGGGTTATTGTTTTCTTTTATGTCTAGGAGAATAATATACATATATGTATATTTTTTATCGTTTACCATTAAGAAACGCATAACATATGCATTTAATGAATCAATGTTTTAAGTTTTATGAGTACCGATGTTTCTGTTGTGACTAAAAGATATAAACAATGCATGGACTTGTTATATGTATATTACAAACTGAAATTAGATGTTCGTGGGAGTGCATTGATTTATGGCTCAGCACGCATAGAAAAATATTATTATGAAAGAAAAAGAGTACATACTTTGTCATTAACTTTGGATAGATTAGGTATATTTTTTTTAAATGGGCTTATTCAAATACAAACATTCGGAACTGTTGTATGGTATCATGGGTTCATTTTATTTAGTTCATCGGGAAAAAGAAGAAATTGATGTTACTTATATGTAGACATTGTATTTCTAATACATTTTTTTTATTTTTTTTATTGGTATAACGATTGACAGTGTTTCAGAATTACGATAATTGAGTAATAATAATACAATTTGGCGTGATATTGTTATAAATTAGTTTTGCTAAATTCATCGTTTGATTATTTATTGATTCATTTAGTTGGCTGTTAAACTATTAATGTTTTTGCACTCTTATCTCAACTTTTCTTCTTTTGACGCTTTCTAGTGCAAATAATTTGAATATTGGCGAAATATTTTTTTTTCGATCAATAATTTTGTTAACCAATCATTGGAATTTGGAGTCGATATAAAGGATTTATTTAACATTTTCAAATGCGCAGTAATGATAAATACACTTACACTGTAGGGGAGGAAATATAGCAATGATTGCTTTCTTTCTATTTATCTTTTCTTTCATCCGATTAGAGATAATCTTTGAAGATGGGGCGCTTGGAGTATGTGAGGTATTATAATAGACTATAGTTGGGACGTCAAATATTTTATTGAGTGTTTGCAACCCTCTTCGATTTCTTTTCCTAATTTTTTGTTGATCCACTGGTCATAATACTATTGATATTTAGGTATACTAATTTATATTAAAAAGATAATAATTTATTAAGATGACATTTAATAGAGTTAGTCAGTTTTGTTAGAAAATTATGAAAAATATTAAATTAGATAGGCATTCCATACATTGGACATATTTATTGAGTTCTATGTAACATGTAAAGTTGACCAAATTTATATGATAATTATGGTTTCAGAAATTTGAGGTCGTTTAGGTAAATATTTTCCGAAAAAAAAAAAAAATTTTGAAAATTGTTGTTTTTTTTCTCAATGTGGCATAAATTCTTTTCATTATCTTAAACATTAATTTGTTTATTTGGACGAGGGGATCGTTATGTTTCGTTATTCCTCCATTGGTTAGGTATTTTTTTTGAATAGTTTATTTATTTAGGTAAAATAAACAGGCTTAACCTACAATTATTTTACACGATTAATCTTAATAAAGTAATTACATCACTGTGTATAAAATTTCAAATTGTAAATTGCAAAAATTAAATTAAAGCATTCGAGAATGATCTACTGGTCATTCGCTTGTTTGCAAAAGAAAAAAAAAGGTAGATTGTACAATCTCCCCAAGTCAGGGCAAGAAAATACATTTTCAGATTCGTTTAATTTTGGGAAAATATCTACAAGATGTCTGGTCAACGATATGATTTTGGAATCGCGAGGATTCTGGGGAGGGGGGAGAAATAGCCTATATTGGTTTTGTATGACTTAAGAAAAGGGGTCCCGAGATCTTGTATGATTTTTTTTTCTTTTCTATCAAAATTCGGTGGACGCGGTATATTGGGGGCAACTTGTCTGCGATTGTTGACATAGCATGGGAGTCAGCCGTTCTTCTTCTTTCCTTCAGGGATTTTATAAAAGTTCATTTTTCTCGTATGTATATAGATGTGATTTCTTTGAGCGATAAGCCAGAATCCTGAAGATTTTTTTTATTCTCTCAATTCTCACACTTCGAAATTCGGTGACAAAAAGACCGAATTATATTCTAGAGCAGAAACTATGAGATTTTTGTATAAATTCGATGCTACTGTTTGGTCCAAAAGGTCTTTTGTTTGCCTGCATATAAATCCTTGTGGTTTGAACATTTTTTTTTTATTATTTATTTCATCTATATGCGTGTCATATTTAAGTTTAATATCGAATAGGACGACTAAATCTCTCACAGTATCACATCTTGCTAAATAATAATTGTTTATGTTGTATTGGAAAGATATTTTAGATTTTTTATTTGTGAAGGGAAAATATTGACACTTGCTGTCGTTAAAATAAGGGTCATTTAGTTTACACTAATTATGTGTATAGGGAGGCGAGGTCTTTCTGCAGTAGATTACAATCTGTGATAACTTCTACTTTACTGTACAGTATTAGATCGTCGGTAAAAAGAAAAAAAAAGAACAAAGATTCAGATTATTTAGTTCAGAGTAGTGATTTAAAATGTTTATTTATATAATGGCTTCATTTTTACGAGTTGTGTTATATGTAAGAATACCTACCAGCGTTGCATTCTTTGTTTATATATGAAACATACGCGCGGGATTTGTACGTTGGGTCGACACGCATGGATACCACTTAGATTGAAATGATTTATTGCTAACGAGCGGTAACAGGAATAGGGTGACCAAAATATTTTATCGAGTGATACATTATTCGGTTGAAATGGTAGGGTGACCGCATTATTTTTTTTAAATAGATAAAGGATGGAATTTCAAATGGTGTCTTCAATATTATCTATACACTTCAAAGTTTGGATATTGATATCAGGGCATATAGTTGGAGGGGAGAGGTTTTGTATTGAGTTTGTTTTATATTTGCCAATTCACTGAAGGGACGAAGACAGTTAAGGTCGGGGGGGAGAAGGAGTAGTGTTGTCTGTTCCTTTTAGTCGACAATAATTTTCAGAATGGATGAATGGATTAACAATCGGAGGGGAGGAAATCTTAAGTTTATAATAGAAATATGGGCTACATTATTTAGATTAGAACAACGCGTCGAATTACTTCTTATGAATTGCGGTTGACTATTTAGTAGCTTTTGTGTGAAGTTCCACAATTTTCCTAATAAAATTGCGTAACTTCAGAGGGGAGAGTGTGATGAATCTCATTTTTCTTCAAAATATTCAACTGATTGTGTATTTTCTATTAGAGGTATATAATGGTTGTTTTGAGATGTGTGATGAAGCATAGCGTTCAACATATCCGTATATATATAAGTAGATGTATATATTTTATTGCTGGGGTACTGGGGGGGAGAGGGAGAATGAACTATGAGAATCGGGTGGTGTTGATTTCAAAATAATCGGGTTTTAGTCGCGGAGAAAGATGGTCTGTCTTTAAAATGGGAGTGAAATAGATCAATTACTGGGGAAGCTGGTTGAACTATACTTTTAAAAAACGCGCGCGACGAGGTTCAAAGTTCAACACATTTGATATTCCTTTGTTTAGAAAAAACCAGTAATTAAGTATAAAATAATAATCTATAATTTTAATTAATAATAATTAAATAGTTTTTATATAAGTGAAGTGCTGTTGGAGAAGAGGGACCATTTAAATATTAAATATATTTAGTTATTTTGTTTACTAAAAATATAATAAAACCGCTTCGTTAAAAATAATTCTTAAAATAAATTTGGAAGGCGCCATTCTTCCTGAGAGACGCAAGGAGCTTGATAAGTTTTTTTTTTTATATATATTTTATTGACACCTTTATTCTTTATTGAGCTGGACTAAGATTTGAAATGTTGATTATAAAATTATTGTTTATTTTCTAATTTTTATTTTGAAATATTGTTGATCCTAATATTGAATACAAAATTGCATGTTACATTATTTTACATATTTTTCAAGAAATTATTTATTTATAATACTAATCAATTCAATTATTCCTTTTCCAATATTCTGCACGAGGCATGTCCTTTCCTATTAGAATATATTTATATTTCTAAATCCAAATTACCTGTTTTCTAAACTGAAATATTTTTCAATTGTCATATTTATGAATAATTTATTGAATACATAATTCAATAACTCTGTAGGTATACGGACACATTGTGTCTTGTATATAGAAGAATAAGAAAATGGATTTGTTAAAGATTCATTTTTATATAAAGTAAAATTTATTAAGTCTGTAGGTATATTAATATACATATATCTATCAAATTGAGTAACTAATAAGTTACATAATTTAGGTTTTGAATCGAAGTTTTATCATTACTTTATACGAATTTAGTAATTCTGTAGTTATAACTTTGTATGTAAAGATTAACTACCTTTCAACGGTCATGGAGTCTATTAATTTATTAATTATTAATATAATATTTATAAATTTTATTATAAATATTCGTCTGTTAATAACTCGTAAATAAAACACAACGTAAAGGGTCCTTTTTAACGTAAATAATAATAATAATCACTAGACGATCATTGGCCAAAAATCCGTTAAAAACATATAAAATTAGCGAAATAAGATAGAAGAATACGATTTTCTTTCATTATAGAATTATCCAGTAATGAATAATCAAATGGATGTAACAAATTCTCGATTTTACTTTGCAGGTAGAGAATAAACTAGTTAGGGAAATTAGCTATAGAACTAGGAAATAGACGTTAGATTTTTAATAGGTAGTTTAGCTAGCTAGTTTAGGAGGTTATGGATCCACAGAAAAATAGTTTAAGGACGATATTTAGTTCTGGTTAGGGTGTTTCCATCACACTATGTACCCATATATGCATGTGTTGAATGCGCTCCTAAACCGTTCATCCGATTGCTATGAAACTTTGGTGAATTGTCGATAGTATACTAATGATGGTTTCTAGATTAAAAAGAATTTCTTCTTCTTCTTATTCATCGAATTTTAAGTCATTTTACCTATGAAGGTGGACTATCCTGGGAGAAGGTTCTATTTTCCTTCCATCTCTTCGCAGGTTTCTGGATTTAATCTTTTATCTTCTTGTTATATTT
Source organism: Molanna angustata (assembly GCA_963576475.1). Taxonomy (NCBI): domain Eukaryota; kingdom Metazoa; phylum Arthropoda; class Insecta; order Trichoptera; family Molannidae; genus Molanna; species Molanna angustata. The sequence continues at coordinate 27,510,685 of OY754987.1, forward strand.
TCTTAACTTACTCATGGGACGGAAGGTAATGAAGGAAGGGACGATTGGTACTGAAGGGACGGGAGGTAATGAAGGGACGGGAGGTAATGAAGGGACGGGAGGTAATGAAGGGACGGGAGGTAATGAAGGGACGGGAGGTAATGAAGGGACGGGAGGTACTAAAGGGACGGGAGGTACTGAAGGGACGGGAGGTACTGAAGGGACGGGAGGTACTGAAGGGACGGGAGGTACTGAAGGGACGGGAGGTACTGAAGGGACGGGAGGTACTGAAGGGACGGGAGGTACTGAAGGGACGGGATGTACTGAAGGGACGGGAGGTACTGAAGGGACGGGAGGTACTGAAGGGACGGGAGGTACTGAAGGGACGGGAGATACTGAAGGGACGGGAGGTACTGAAGGGACGGGAGGTACTGAAGGGATGGGAGGTACTCAAGGGACGGGAGGTACTGAAGGGTTTGAAGGGACGGGAGGCACTGAAGGGACGGGTGGTACTGAAGGGACGGGAGGTACTGAAGGGTCTGAAGTGATGGGTGGTAATGAAGGACCATATTTAATTATACAAGCAATACGAAGTTTGCCGGGGGTTCACTATCTATATTCAATTATAAATTTCATAGGTATTGCAGAGAATTAAAGCAAATAACACACAATAATGAAATATTTGTAAGCACACACTCGCAGGTGCCGTAGTAGAACAAAATTTAAAAAAATATAGGTGTACGCAATGGCCATACAAAAAAACCTCATTAAAATTCAAAATTTAATAGTATTAATTCCAAATATACTTTTTAATGAATTATGGTCAAATTTTGACCACTGGGCGATCACTAGCAATGGATAATTATATTATGTAAGTTCAATCAAGAAGTTAAAGTTGTATTTCAATATAAACCAACTGTCGATTCGTTCATAAGAATTCAATTCTCTGCATGAATCGACATTATCCAACTGTCGATTCATTCATGAGAATTCAATTCTCTGAATGAATCGACATATGTAAGCCAAGATGCGTGTACGAAGGAACATTTTGTATGACGTAGTGGACTTTTTCCATGCTAATAACACCAACTAGAGGCCTCGCAGCATATATGTTCCCGTACATGGATTTACTCTGAAGTCGGAGAAGAACATTTATGTGAGTTTTGTGTGTCTGTGTGAGTGTCTGTATGTGTGTGTCTGTGTGTGTATGTGTGTCTGTCCCCCCCCCCTTATAACTTTTGATCCGCTCAATTTACAGAGCCCAAAATTTCAGAATATATAAACAGTTACAGGCCTACAAAACTTTTATACTCAGAATCGTGAATTTTTGTTTCAATCAGGGGTTATCAACTTTTGAAATTATGGTTTATTTTTCCATGTATTTCAGAAACCATAAAAGCTAGAACGCTGAAAATTGGAACAAACATAGACAAATACAAAATCTCAAATATTTTTTTAAATAAATTCCAGGGTTTCTCAAACATTTTTTATAAAGAAAAAAATTTTTTTTACGATAAATTTACGAGTTTAACGGCCTATATTTCCATTTTTTTTAAATATCGAAAAAATCCGAAACACGCCAACTAGAAACTTTAATTTTCTATAAAAAATATTAATATTGTATAAGCACATCTCAATTTTTTTAACAATTTTTATAAAAATTGAATTTAGTGACGACATTGCTTCGTACATATAATTTGTATGGCAGTATCCTACACGCAATATCTAAGAAGACTTAATAGTTTGATACTTATCTCCAAAAATACATACAATTTAAAAATTAATTCAATTTAAAAATTTACTCAATGACTTTGACTGTACGCAGTATGTCAAAGAACCAACTCATGATGGAGGAGGTCTACTTGATGTAATAATATCAAGAAACTGCGATAGTGAACTCTCAACTAAGGTCATAGATATAGGACTCTCAGATCATCGCCTTGTAACAACAAACATAAAGATAAATAAGCCGAAACCACATTACCAAACAAAAACAGCAAGAGTATGGAAAAATTTCAATATAAATCAGTTTACTAATGACATAAAGCTATCTCCGCTGTGTCAAAAAGTTGAAGAAAATCGTAATGCATCAGACCTATTAAATTTATATGATCAAACTTTATTAAAACTTTTAGATTATCATGCACCTTAAAAATTGTGTTTTCAGTCTGGATCTGTGAGACGATAAATATCGTAAGTCTCCGGAATGTGGCAACTTGTTATTGGGTGCGTGATAAATAATAATAATAATAAAAATTTATAAAGCGCCGTTTAGTGATACAAGATCACTCCAAGGGCGCTGTAGCTTATTTGTTGGCTCTACGAAACAAGGCGGTCTTAAGAAGTTTACCGAAAGTGTCAATGCTCTGAGCTCCACGTATGTCAAGAGGCAATTTATTCCATTTTTAAGGCCCGTTCACACTAAAATCGCGATCATAGTAAGCCGCCTTATTGACTCTGTCCAATTCTTTTAAAGAGTTGGTACTCTGTGATTCAGACGATCTCAGCGTAAGCTGCCTACCCGACGGAACATTCCTCTGGCACAATTCCTGGATGTAGTATGGAGCCAAGTCGTTCAGAGCTATAAACACCATCAGGCATACCTTATAGTCCACTCGTTCTGGACATCTCAACCAGTGCAGTTCGTTAAGAAGAGGTGTTATATGACATCTTTTGTCGGCTCCATATATCAACCTCGCAGCTGCGTTGAAAACTATTTGTAATCTATCAAGCTGATACTTTGGCAAACCCGCATAAATAGCATTACAGTAATCCAGCCGTGACACCACAAATGCATTTATTAGCGTTTTAGCTTCGTTTTTGGGTAAGCTCCGGCGGTTACTTTTCAATTGCCTCAGATAAAAAAAAGAAACAAGAGCTAACAGTTTTTGAGATTTGCAAGTCCAGCGATAGTTTGTTGTCCAGGTGGGCGCCTAGAAATTTGAAGGTATTTGATGGTGTAAGTTCTTCTCCATTGATGTTGATCGGAGTATTTTCAATGAGATGCTGTCGTCGCGGTGAAACTACCCACATAAACTCGGTTTTCGTTGGGTTTAAGTTTAGCTTGTAGAGCGACATCCAGGCAGCAATCCAATGCAACCAACGGTATCATTCACAAGACTATCCCTGTTTTCGGCAGTGTAGAATTTCACAATGAGGCGATCGTCAGCATAAGCATATTATGAATCAAAACCTTCATTTTCTATTATATCATCAAGCTTTTTAATATACAAAATGAAAAGAATGGGCCCCAAAACTGACCCCTGTGGCACCCCATATTTAATTTTCTCCGAAGAAGATGATTTATTTTGCAATAAGACAGATTGTCGTCTTTCTGATAAATATGAGCTCATCCATTTAAACATATTCCCACAAATTCCATATTCATGTTCCAGGATAAAAAGAAGAATGCCATGAACTTCGGTGTCAAAAGCAGCACTCATGTCTAAAACCGGTAGTAGTGCAATGTTTCCAGATTCAATTTTTGTGATAAGATCAGAAAGAATTCGCATTAGTATAGTTTCTGTTGAGTGATTTTGTCTGTACGCTGATTGTTTTTTAGGAAACAAATAATTTTTATTTAAATATTGCGTCATCTGATTTACCACTGCTCGTTCTAATAATTTTGAGAGTACTGGTAGATTTGAGATCGGCCTGTAGTTTACAGTATCTTCCGGATTTAGATTTTCCTTCTTAATAATAGGTGTTATAATAGAAGATTTCAGGTATTCCGGGACATTTAAAGTATCAACTGTAGAAAGATTTATAATTCTTGTTATTAGAGGGGTTAGCTCATTTACACAGACCTTCATGAGCCAAGTTGAAATAATTATTTGAGATAGCACCTGTTAATTGCCCGAGAAGCTACATATAATAAAATGAAAAATAAAATAATATTACTACATATACACATACCATCACGTCATGTCCCTCATGATATTAGGCAGAGAAAATTGAGCGCCTCAATTTTTCTATCTTGACACACATTTATGTCGTTTTTTATACGAACGATAATGTATATAATTATTTTATATATAAAATGTCTAATTTCATCCAAAATATTTTAAGTTGAAGCAACAAAGTCCGAAAGAATCTAATAGTAAATTAATCCACAAATGATGTCGAATATGTCTTTGAAGTAAATTCTTCCGAAAGAATAACTTCGTGATTTTTTCATCAGTCTTCATTAAAAGTTTAGCTTTGAAATATTTTATAAATTAATGTACCTCATTGTAGGGAACTGCGGTATATATTAAATAATAATCCTGAGAGAATTAAGTATCGACCTATGTACATACATATCTGATGTTAAAAATAATTATTTCAAAGATATTTTAAAATAATTAATTGTAACATCAGTAGATAATTGTGTTTTTTCCAAGAACTTGTGGTAATTTAATGATTGTAATATTAATAGATAGTGGTGTTTTATTCAAGAACTATAAATAAAATAAAATAAATGCATGTTTCTAGCTAAAAATATGTATATTCAATAAAATGGTAAAAATGTGTGTATTTCTGAACTTGAATTATGAATTTTATTATTTATTTCGTTATTATATCGTTTTTGAAACTTAGATAAAGTAGTCCTTATTTTTTTTTCAGAATTACTTTTCTTACTTCTGTGAATGGTTTGTTTAGGTGTTTTCGTTTTTAAATGGAAATATTATTGCCATTATTAATTAATATTTAGAAATTTTCTTCTTTTTAGAAATTTTGATAATAAATAAATTTTTATTTTGGAAAATACGGGCGATGCGGAGCCAATTGCTTGTATAATATAATAAGAATTGTATTTGTTTGATAACAGTTATAAAAAATATAAAATGAAATGGATATTTTCCAACTGTCGATTTGTTCAAGAGAACTTTGTTTTCTTAAGGTATCAACAATGTTTTAAGCCAGGATACGCGAGAATTGTATTCACGGCTTTTCCAACTTTGAAGTCATTTAGAGGCTTTGCAGCATATATGTTTCATATACGGATTTACTCAGAATTCGGAGTAGAACATTTAGTGTGTCTGTGTGTGTGTGTGTGTGTGTGTGTGTGTGTGTGTGTGTGTGTGTGTGTGTGTGTCTGTCCGTCCGTCCCTAATAACTTTTGATCCGCTCAATTCACAGGGCCCAAAATTTCAGAATATATAAACAATTAAAGGTCTACAAAACTTTTATACTCAGAATTGTGAATGTTTGTTTCAGTTAGGGGTTATCAACTTTTGAATTTATGGTTTATTTTTCCATATATCTTAGAAACCATTAAAGCTAGAACGCTGAAAATTGGAATAAACATAGACAAATACAAAATCTCAAATTTTCTCAAAAAGTTTTTCAAACATTTCTTTTTAAGAAAAATATTTTTTTATGATTGAGTTTTACTGCCTAAATTTTCAATTTTTTAAAAAATATCGAAAAAAGCCGAAACACCCCAACTAGATAATTTTATTTTCTATAAAAAAATATTAATATTGTAGAAGTACATCTCAATTTTTTTTTAACAATTTTTATAAAAATTGAATTAAGTGACGACATCGCTTCATACGATTTGTATGGCAGTCGTCTATACACAATATGTAAGAAGACTTAATAGTTTGATCTCCACACATACCTACATACAGAACCATCATGGTGTTTTCATATTTCGGGTAGGAAAAGAGGACTGACCTCCATTCTGTCCTATCTTGACATACATACATACCCACATGATTGTGTTAAAATTTTCAATAATTTGGATTTATGGGTTTATAGTTTGATTCTTATTCTTCAACTATACATACTATCGCTATCGACAGTTGGATCTCATGTGTTTCATGCAACTAGTTTTGCATAAGATCTTTTTGTGCTTCTTTCCAAGACTTATCTAGTATTAGGAACATTCCTACATTGATAATATAATGTCATATATTATGTAGGTAGGTAGGTACTTCTATTGATAATATAATGTCATATATTATGTAGGTACTTCTATTGATAATATAATTTCATATATTATGTAGGTAGGTACTTCTATTGATAATATAATGTCATATATTTTGTAGGTAGGTAGGTACTTCTATTGATAATATAATGTCATATATTATGTAGGTAGGTAGGTACTTCTATTCGTTCGTTAAATAAATTGCCTTTATTTATTTGTAATGTTTCACCATTTCCACTATTTTCACTATCTTTTTCTGTACCTAACTAATATTATCTTGAAATATTTCATTATATCTTCAATTTATATATATACTTTTTATACAATTTAAATAAGTAGATACCTACTCGTCTATTACATAGCATGTACAAAGGTACCTACCTATAAATACATAAATAAAAATGAATCGAATATTTATACATATACTAAGTTGTTATCCAACTGTCGATTCGTTCAAGAGAATTTATTTATCTTAAGGAATCAACACTATTAATACTAGTCCCGTATGAGAGAATTGTATGCAGTGCCTAATAGAGTTTTTGCATGGTTTTTCCAACTTTGAAGTAAAAAAAACACCAGCTTTAAAGCTTCACAGCATATATTTTATTTTTACATTACTTTTCAGGGAACTATATTCCTTGCATGGATTTAATAGAGAATTTGAGAAGAACATTGAATTTAATGTGATTGTGTGTGTCTGGGTTCCCCCTCCCCCTTATAACTTTTGATCCGCTCAATACACAGAAAATAACATTTAAGAAAGTACAATAAATTTAAGATAGCATAACTCTGAATTTCAAATTAATATTTCAGTCAGGGGTTGTCAACTTTTGAATTTTTGTTTTATTTTTTCATATATCTCACGTTGAAAATTGGTATGAATACCTACACTGAGAAAACTGATATTCATAAATAACGTGAATTTAGCTTAAAGTATGGTGAATTCACCATAAGTACGGAGCATAGTAATATCATCAAAATTAAGATGATAATACGATTTATGATGATAACGGCATATAAGATATGATTATGTTTCCTACTATTTATGTTTGCTTTCATCATATCTCCTATGACGTCTTATTATATTTCCTACTATTTTTCGGTGACGTTCTTTTATCTGCAGTGACGTCCTATTATTATATATGACTTCCTCATATCTCTTGTGATGTCTTATTATATTTCCTACTATTTTTCGGTGACGTTCTCTTATCTACAGTGACGTCCTATTATTATAGATGACTTCCTCATATCTCTTGTAATGTCTTATTATATTTCCTATTAGTTTTCGGTAACGTTCTATTATCTACAGTGACGTCATTTAATTGTTCCTACTATTTTTCGATGCCATCCTCATATATCCAGTGACGTCCTATTATAAAAAATATTAAAATAACAATATAACTTTATTTATTTCCACTTATTTATTTTTATTCCACAACAAGTTTCAAGAACTACCATTCTCTTCTTCAGGTGGGTTTAAACTGAAAAAGAGAACGGTAGTTCTTGAAACTAGTTGTGGAATAAAAATAAGTAAGCGGAAGTAAACAAAGTTATATTGTTATTTTAATTGAATAAATAGATAATTTTGTATTTTTCCACAATATTTTTTGTATTAACGACCGAACGTTTTCGCCAAGGTGACTTGGCATTTTCAAGGTCCAAGCGAAACTTTCGTTTTTCGTTTCGTTTGAACCATGAAAATGTCACTGCGACAACAACACTGCGCAAGAAACACTGCGCAAAAACACAAAGTAACTTATTCATTCATTTAAAATGGATTTCCACTATGTAAACACAAAAACTCTAGAATCATGTTATTTTAATATTTTTTTAAAATGAATTTCCACAGTGTAAACGCCTCCTAAAAATAAAACACAATCTCACTGAAGTTTTGTAGCGAGACTGCGAGACCGAGTCGACAACCACTTTGCACCATGCCGAACAAATGAATGACTGATTGAATGAACGATGAGCAAATGAGAATATTGTGTGGTGCACTGTCATCATATATTTGCAGGAAGCACACAAAATGATATGATTCCTCTTACATGAGATTCTTTTATCGTATTATAGTAGAATTCACTCAAAATAGTATGATTTAATATTAAAATTTGATGCTTACTCTGAAAATAAGACGATTCTGTTATCGTATTTAGTATGTTTCACATTAAATAATATGACTTTAGTATAAATTAATGTTCCATACCTAAAAAGTTTCACATATTTTTATCACACTAAATTAGGGGACTTCATCGTATTTTCAGTGACACTTCTTCATAATAAACTGTGAAATCTTTATAAATACGGTGACTCGTCACTGTTTTTTATGACTATAATCTTATTTATGAATATCACGTAAATTTATAGGACAGTGGACTATTATTTAATGTGATCAATTTTTAAGATGATGAGCATCATAATTCTTCGTTATTTACTCAAATAATTCGATTCCATCTTACACATTTTTCAATGAAAGCGTAATATTAAATGATTATTTCATTATTTTAGGTGACCGCACCTATTTTATACTTACGTCATGATATTTTTAGATTACACCAAATCGACATTTTTTTCAGTGTATATAGAAATATAAAAAACACAAATTATTTTTTTTTTAAGTTTAAACATTTATTTGTACGAAAATATTTTATTTATGATACCGATTTTATGATAATTTATGTGTTGACTGCCTTCATACGCACCTACATGTTTTGTATAGACAAAATATCTTAACATATTCAATAATTTGTGTTTATTTATTTATTTATTTTTTGGATATCCAACAGTACAGTAGAGCATAATGATATTAAAGACAATGAAAAAAAAACAAGTAAATGTAGACTACAGTACATAATAATAGGACATCATATCAAGTAATTTTAAAAGCTTAACATACAATTTACGAAAAATGAGAAAAAACAAAATTATAGGAACACACCTGAAACATACAGGGAATAGTACAGAGAGGATTATAATATTCTAGAATCATAACATGGGATTCTAACTTACTTAAGGATCAACGCAGAAGGTGTTGCAACCATTATGGTGACACATACATATACTCATGTATATACTAGAGAGTGGAATTTTGAGTAATTTGGTACGCATTCTTCAACTATATGTACCTACGGTTGGATCTCTTGTACCTACGTATGTACTACATGCAAATAGTTTGATAATCTTAGCATTGTTGGTTGCTAATTTTGGTTTGTTTTTGTTTTCATTATCCAATCGTTGGTAATGAAAGTAGGTTTCGTTCAACATTTTTCTATCTATGTGTTTTGCACGAAACATAATTAAAATTAAAATTATCAAATATGTTATTTCATTTTATATTTACATAAAAAGCAAACATAAGGATTATTCCATCCAGATTTTTTACATAAGATTACTAGTTCCTGACATACATACATACATAATGATAGAATATATTTTTATTATTGCATATGCGCAAACATTGGATTTTTGTGAACGTTGCGCAAGCGCATAAAGTGATCACGTAAACCAGCCGATGACAGGTCGTAAGCCCTGTAGGTGCCTTGATTTCCCGGTTCTCCTACAATAAATATTCCAACTTCGTCTCTATTGAGATAATTAAAAATCTGTTAAAAAAACATAATGATACATACATACATACATTGACAGTTGTTACTAAGTTTCAATATCGTTATGTGTGAAGTATCTACATATTATGTTATGTACATAGGTACATATGTTGTAGGTACATTCCTAGAAATATAAATAAATAGATATTGATCGTCTCCAATTCCTTTAACACTCCGAGATCTTCTTTATTTCATATAAAACTGTAGTAAAAAACACCGGTTCTAGCGGCCTATCACCAATATCCTTATTTCGTTCCTCTTCCACTTTCCACTTCCTTTCCTTTACCTCTACCTCTACTTACCCTGACTCTGTCGTACTTATCTATTTCCTTCCTCAGCCAAGATAATGAAATTCTATTTGTAGCCACCAAAGAAGGAAGGTACATTGAATAAGTGAATTCGTAATTCTCTCGGAGGCTAAGTACAATCGTCCCACATTATAAGAGAAAGGGCAGTCGATATGATTGCAACAATACCTACATTATAAAGTCATCAAGTTCATGAGCCACACAGTAAATCTACGGAGACTCTCAATTCCATTCACACATATATATTATCAAGCTGCTTATGTATATGGGGTAGAAAAAAAGGACTGAACTCCACATTTTCCAAACCTGAAATACTTACATGTTTTATATAGACAACGAAATATCTTAAAAATAATCAATAATTTGTATTTCACGGTAGTACTGTGGTACGGTTATTTATTTTTATTTATAAAATTCATAAGTTGGATCTTATGTGTTACATACCTACAACGATTTACCGACGCGACGTTAATTTTAAATAGTTGCATAGGCAAATGTTTCAATTTATTGAAAAAATTGGTTAAATCATATTGTTTTGTTTTGTATACTAGATGGAGAAGTCCGAGCAATAAGTGAGTCATGGAATATCGCGCCTTTGATGTTTTGGTTGACATATTGTAGTTTTCCTTACATTTCAACACATCCTAGATAATTGTTCTCTAAATCTTAATGAACAAAGTGTTTTTTCCGACAAATAAATCCGAAAACAATACACATTAGTCGTTTTTCTCTATAGAAAAACGATGTTATCTGCCAAACAAGTTGTCAAATCAACAATTTGATTGTAAAATGTTTCCAGAAAGAAGAAACAATGATATGGGAGAACTGTTTATGTACCTATATGTATTAACTTCTCTTTTACTGAGAGTTGAACACAGAAACCATTTATGATTATATGTATGTTTCAATATTAATGAAAATACTTATTATAATATTTTTTGTCTATTTCATGTTCACAAATATATGTACCTAAATACTTAATCGTTTTATACATATGTATATAATCTCGTACAATTACATAATATATTATGTATAGGTACAGTTGTCATAATGTTATAGTGTATGTAGATATGGGAAAGCAGAATCAATAACGTTATAAAAATGAACACTTTCTTGCACCCTGCGCAAGTGGCGAGTTTATTGCCGTATGGCAATTTCTTCCAAGGAACCAGTCATAACAGCCTAGAAAAGCAATATTTGCGTGAGAAATAAATTTAAATAAACTTCTCCTTGCTGGGAATCGAACCCAGGACATCCGCACAGAAACCAAACGGCTTACCAACTGTGCCACGGCGCGGCGGTGGGCAATAACGTAGTAATAATCAATAACGTAATCAGTAACGTACATACATAGGTACCTACACATGTAAAATTTAACAAACTCTCAAAAATACATTACGTTATATTCCACAAAGTAGGGTAAGCAGCGACATTTTATATCAATAAATGTTTGTTCATGTAGGTACCTACTTGTGTATTTGTGTGTTTGCTCATTACAGTGTCAAGTTAGCTTAGGGAGAGGAAAGTTTCACCTTCTGACGGAATTGCTCGAGTGTTTTTCACCAAATTGACTACACAAATCGCTATGTCAAGTGACAGTCCAATTGCTACTCCACATTCACACTCATCTCTCTATCTCTCTCTCTCTCTCACTCACTACCCCTCACCTCACCTTACCTTCACCACTTTACTCACCTTCAATATTACTTCTTTAGAGCATATATGTACTTCTATATTTATTGAGCAGACGGTTCCATCGCCATCCAACTGTCGATTCCTTCTTAGTTCTATTTATGAATCGACAGTATTAAGCCAAGACGCGTTTATAAAGGAACACTTTGTATGGTGTAGTGGTCTTTTTGCATGCTTTTTGCAAGCTTCGTAGCATATAGGTATGTATGTTTTTTATAATATATGGATGAATTCAGAATTTGACGTAGAACATTTTGTGTGTTTTTTGTGTCTGTCCCCCCCCCTTATAACTTTTGATCCGCTCAATTCAAAGAGCCCAAAATTTCAAAATATTTATAGATAATTATAGGCCTACAAAATTTTTATACTCAGAAATTTGAATTTTTGTTTCAGTCAGGGTGTCATGTTATTTTATTGAATAACATGACTTACCTCCTCTCAGAGGAAAATTGAAAAAAAAGGATAATCCACTTTGGAAAAAATGTTAAAAATCAGCGAGTTAAAATTATGCTAATAGGCAGAGTTTTTTTTTGTCTGCGGGCAACCCCGTTAGTTAGTCGCCGAGCGGAAACACCAGATTGCATTCCTTTTGCCGATATTTTTTTAACGAGAGGTGACGCGAAAAAGTCAATAAAATGGACGTCACTTAATTGGACAAAAAAGGCGCTGTGGCGTTTAAAACATTATAAATAACCATAAGAAAGGACTAGTGGGAAAATGGGTAAGTCTCCATGTCTATTTTTTTGAACATAATTAGTTTGACGTCCACCGACACACAATAATTTTATAACATATTCCAGGGTTAACGAGTCCCCCAAATATTCCTTCCTACTAGTTTTTTTTTATATATTTAATATGTAATGGAATCCAAAGTATTATGTAGACTAAGATTAAACAATATCATTGCACCGACTATCCATCATTTTGAAGACAAGTTGTTTTGCTGGAAACAGCAAAATATGATATGAAATTGAATCAAGATGGCGATGAGTCGTGTAACCTCAAAAGACCGACATTTTCTGTGAACAACGATGGCGGATGATCGAATCTTATTTAACTTCGTGCAGTTTTAAAAATAGAAGCTTCAAATTTAGTGACTTTCAATATGAACAGTTTTTTTTTAATTTAATTTTGTAAAATGTAAATTAACGGCAACCATTTTTTTTGTATTAATGAAATTTTGTATAATGTATTAACACCAGTATGTAAATTTGGCCAAATAGTTAATAAGAAGATTTTTGTTAATAAATAATGTTTTATTGGGTCATAATTACATTAAGATAGATTTTTTTCTTAAAGGGTTAATATTGGGGATGGTAAAATATAATAGAAATAAAAATGTAATGAGGTTGTAATAATTTAATTGTATTATATGGATAATTTTGTTTATCAAAACGAAAAAGACTGATTAAGCAAGTTGAAATATAAATTGTTATCATAATTCAGGTTTTGTATTTATCTCTCCTCCTTTTGACCTTCTAATGGTATGACAAGAAATGATCAAATATTGATAATCTTAAATTATATTTATTTTTGGTATAATGGGAGTCTTTTGATAGACTTCCCTTAAAAAAATTTCTTTGAATTGGAGTTAAATTCCTTTAGGGCAGGTTGCGACCCCGAGAATTCGATTTTTGATAGTTTCATGTGTAAACGGCTGGCTGGCCGGTGGTGCGGGTGCGAGTCCGGGTGGGGCGAGGCCCTAGGCCTCTGCCACCATGACTTTAACCCTCACAAGGGGTTATCAATTTTTGAATTTTGTCAGGGGTTATCAATTTTGTATCTCAAAAACAATAAAAGCTAGAACGCTCAAGATTGGTATGAATATACACAAATACAAAAAAAAAACTGTTTTTTTTAAAGTTCCAGAGTTTCTCAAACATTTTTTATTTATAAAAAAAAATCTTTTTGATAAATTTATATGTTATACTGCCTATATTTTCAAAGTTTATAAAAATATCGAAAAAAATTCAAACCACCCCAACTAGAAAATTTAACTTCCCATAAAAAATATGGTAAATGTAGACGTTCATCTCAACCTTTTTATAGCAATTTTTATAAAAATTGAATTTAGTGACGACATCGTTTCATACGATTTGTAAGGCAGTAATCATTACACCATATCTCACTCAATAGTTTGATACCTACTTAATCTACCCTCATACATAATGCTGTTTTCATATTCTGGGTCGGAAAAATAGACTGACCTCTAGTTGAATCTCATGTGTTACATGACACACATTTTATAGATACTTTCGATAGTGACGCCTTCTGCCAGTAGTTCCCACCAAGATGATGTGTAGGAGATCCTCGTGTCGCAACACATTGTCTGTACAATTTGCACGTCTTTTTGATATGATGCATGTTAAACATGTTCCAGGTTTCTTTAATTTTGCTAAGAACCTCATCATTTGTTATATGTATGGTCCCTCCAAGATAATACAGGTACCAACAATTCGTCGATAGGTCCATATCTTGAACTATACCTACCTACATATGGATACATATTAAATAACAGATGTATATGTGCTATACCTACCTATAGTGCATATACATCTTCCTACGTTTCTTACAATAAGGATAAATGCTTGTGCTATAGGTGAACGATATCGGTCGAGGCAGGATTCGAACTCGCAACCACTGGATTACTAGCCTGCTCAGCCATCGAACCATGTGTTTGAAAAATTAATTTTGATGTCAATTAATATTCCTATTATAATTTATTGTGTAAAATAAAGTGTGTGTGAAATTTATTTGATGATCAAAGGAAAATAATAATTATTTGGAAATTTTATGGAGAGAAATTTAAATTTAATACCGCTATAAATTTATTAAGTAAGTACCTAAAATCATTTTCAAAATATCTAATTAGAATTTTGTATATTAATTAAAAACACATGTTTTTTATTTTATCTTATTTTAGAAGTATGCTTTTATTTCTGAGTTATTGATCTTTTAACAGTAGGTACCTACCTACATATATATAATTTTTCTCAAGAGAATAATTAATAACTCTGAATTACCACATTTTCTGTCTGAGGTGCATTTTAATAGACAAAAATTGGATTTGCCGTTGTTGAATTGTTGTACATATGTTTGTTTAACAGCATTGCATAAATAAATAAATATAAAATATGTGATAAAATTAATTTTTGTTACTACTACCACTACCTGCTCTACATACATAATATGAGGAATGTAATCAACCCCACCTCAGAACGCTAAGTGAGCGACAAAATAATGCTTAGAAAGAACCCTTTAGATACTTAACCCATTACAGCATGGCTTCCGATATATCGGACGCTTGAAAATGTTGTTTTTATTTCAAATTAATGAAGAATATCTTGTTTTTTTTAAATTTAATACGGTTTGAAGTTGTTTTGTAATGTCGACAACACTTTTCACAAATGGAAAATCTGTTTTTATTTTCTTCAAAAAACGTCATTTTGTAAAGATGGCGGGTCGCGACATGTTAGTGTGTAGGAGAGGGTAAGTGTATTTGATGTAACAACACTGATTTTCAAATAATTGGATTAAAATGTAATTTAAACGTGGACTATATAGGTATGTACCTTAAATACACAAATTGTTATTTTCTACAAAAAATCTTATATGTGTGTATAGGTATAATCACGTAAACATTTGTACTAAACATACAAAATATTCATTTCAGTTTGTCGGTCAACGAAACAATAAATATTATTGAAAATGAATACTGTTGTGAAGAAAAATTAGTTTACATGGGGATTCCCGAAAATTGAGAACAGACTGATGAGGATAGCGACAAATCTGAAGATGAACATGACGGAAATTTAAACAATTTAGGCCAATCTCTCCTTCAAACAGTATGCGAACTATAAACAGTTATTGATAATACTTCTCCTCAAGATACGTCTTTATTATAAATTCATTATTTAGAAAACCCTTCCTTGTCTTATCATTTTTGGAAAAAGAATTTACCTTCATTTAACAACATAGAGTTTTCGCTTACCATAGTTTCAACTGAAGAATAAAATTGTAAAAAGCATAGATGAAAGTATGATACCAAATTATGGCAACGAAGCTAATTTGGGTTAGGTGCAGGTGTTGTGTTAAATCGTATCAAGGCAGGGAATTACCATCACATTCTGGGATAATAATTTATTCCGATTTTTTTTTACGTCAGTAAATTTACTTGAACATCTAAGCGATTTAGAATTCTATGCAACTGGTAGGTACAATTCGGGCAAACAACATTCAAAATTGTCCATTAATGGTCTAAAAGGATTTTAAAAAGAAGGAAAGGGGATGTTTCGATTATCGTTTGTCAGACAATGTATTTGTCTGTCGTTGGAATGACAACAACATTGTTACGGTAGCAACAAATTTTGAAAATTTCTCATTAGGGCCAGCAAAAAGTTGTCAAGTGAGAAGAAAACCAAAATATCAGTTCCTCAATTGATGCTAATATCAAATTATAACAAGTAGATAAATTGGATCAAGCAATTGCTAATATCAAATTATAACAAGTAGATAAATTGGATCAAGCAATTGCTAATATCAAATTATAACAAGTAGATAAATTGGATCAAGCAATTGCTAATATCAAATTATAACAAGTAGATAAATTGGATCAAGCAATTGCTAATATCAAATTATAACAAGTAGATAAATTGGATCAAGCAATTGCTAATATCAAATTATAACAAGTAGATAAATTGGATCAAGCAATTGCTAATATCAAATTATAACAAGTAGATAAATTGGATCAAGCAATTGCTAATATCAAATTATAACAAGTAGATAAATTGGATCAAGCAATTGCTAATATCAAATTATAACAAGTAGATAAATTGGATCAAGCAATTGCTAATATCAAATTATAACAAGTAGATAAATTGGATCAAGCAATTGCTAATATCAAATTATAACAAGTAGATAAATTGGATCAAGCAATTGCTAATATCAAATTATAACAAGTAGATAAATTGGATCAAGCAATTGCTAATATCAAATTATAACAAGTAGATAAATTGGATCAAGCAATTGCTAATATCAAATTATAACAAGTAGATAAATTGGATCAAGCAATTGCTAATATCAAATTATAACAAGTAGATAAATTGGATCAAGCAATTGCTAATATCAAATTATAACAAGTAGATAAATTGGATCAAGCAATTGCTAATATCAAATTATAACAAGTAGATAAATTGGATCAAGCAATTGCTAATATCAAATTATAAAAAGTAGATAAATTGGATCAAGCAATTGCTAATATCAAATTATAACAAGTAGATAAATTGGATCAAGCAATTGCTAATATCAAATTATAACAAGTAGATAAATTGGATCAAGCAATTGCTAATATCAAATTATAACAAGTAGATAAATTGGATCAAGCAATTGCTAATATCAAATTATAACAAGTAGATAAATTGGATCAAGCAATTGCTAATATCAAATTATAACAAGTAGATAAATTGGATCAAGCAATTGCTAATATCAAATTATAACAAGTAGATAAATTGGATCAAGCAATTGCTAATATCAAATTATAACAAGTAGATAAATTGGATCAAGCAATTGCTAATATCAAATTATAACAAGTAGATAAATTGGATCAAGCAATTGCTAATATCAAATTATAACAAGTAGATAAATTGGATCAAGCAATTGCTAATATCAAATTATAACAAGTAGATAAATTGGATCAAGCAATTGCTAATATCAAATTATAACAAGTAGATAAATTGGATCAAGCAATTGCTAATATCAAATTATAACAAGTAGATAAATTGGATCAAGCAATTGCTAATATCAAATTATAACAAGTAGATAAATTGGATCAAGCAATTGCTAATATCAAATTATAACAAGTAGATAAATTGGATCAAGCAATTGCTAATATCAAATTATAACAAGTAGATAAATTGGATCAAGCAATTGCTAATATCAAATTATAACAAGTAGATAAATTGGATCAAGCAATTGCTAATATCAAATTATAACAAGTAGATAAATTGGATCAAGCAATTGCTAATTTAAGATCTAGTATGAGAATAAAAAAAATGTTGAAAAAATGTGGTCTATATTTTCATATTTTGTGGATATTTCTGTAGTGAACGCTTGCTTGTTAGCAAGAAAAGTCGGGTCAAATAAAGACACAGAATCTTTACTGCCGTTTAGACGATATACCGATAATAGTTTGTTGAAAACTTACGGAAGTCCATCAGTTCACGGAAAAATACTCCTATGCCCCTTGAAACCAATAGAAATTTGATGGTATGAATCATTGGATACGTCCAATAAATAAAGAGAGAATATGTACTTTCAAAATGTACAGGAATGGCAAAATTTGAATGCATAAAATGCGATAAAGGGTTGCATCCTAAATGTTACATGCTTTGTCACTGTAACTAGATTAGAACATTTTAGAAAAAACAAAAAAGTTTCTTATAAAAATGTGTTTTGAAAAAAAGTCCCTACCATAGTTACCTACATCTGCTAGTTTGGTCTACTCGAGTGTACTGTATGCATGGCGCCCGATATATCGGACACCTCACAAATTTTAAAATATGTATTTTTTTAACAAATTTTCTATTAAGTAGTGTTTCTTTGTTCATATGTGACCATATTCTATAAAGAAATTAAGTAAAACTATAACACACAACTTTATGCAGTAATGGGGTAATATCAGATGTGAATAGAACATTCGTGTACTGTACTTAAATATTTCTCCTACCATTTGATTAATGTTATTTTATTAAACAATGTTTTTGCTTCTTCAATTATTTTATTTTTATCCAGTACGACCGTTTTGCCTGGTAGAGACCTCTTCAACTGTCGAAGTACCTACATTGTGTAGTTTTATTTAATTTACTTCACCAAGCGAAACAGTCTTCATGGATTAAATTATTTTAGAAGAAAAAACAGTGTTTCATTATTTTTATAATGTAATACTACATAATATGTAGTCAACGCTATCAGTATGGAAAAATAACCAAAATTCCAAATTTTATTTATTTGAAATTATGTGTAAACCAAATGGACGAGCTAACTGTCTGGGAGTTAAATTTCCACAAAAATAATGGTGTGAGCAACTTAACTTAAAGTCAAGATATGATATTTCATCTATGAATATAAAGACAGTAATATAACTAAGTACTTGAGGCGTATCAAGTGTACCTATGTACTGTTTGTTCACAAATAAGAGTCACTTGTATAAGTTTTGTAAATAACGAAACGCGGCAGACCGACATACACCAAAGAATGTGTAAATATGTATTTCACAAAAACAAACGCAGCACCAAAAATACGTGTTATGTTGTTTAACACTCTATTGGTCGCGCTAAATTTGGAAACGATTTTGGTCGCGTTATGGTCTTTTCCCCGTAAAAGCGGTAGTCTTGGAAAAAATGTTTTTTTAATTGTTCTTCCCCCACCACCACCCGTTCTGCTTATGGGGACTAATAACGGCCCCTTGCAAAACTCTAAAAGAACACATAAAGAACATACGAAGAGTCCGGAGAACTCTAAAACCTTGCAGACACTGCACTTAATGTGCCAAAGAGAGCTAATCATGTTGAAACAACTGGCTCACTGCTCAGTGATAGTGAAGATAATAGTGCACCGAATTAAAGACAGAAATTCTTGAAAGCCCTAAAATTTCTCTTCGTGGCTACAAGGTCCGCATGTCCAATGGGTCAATTATTAAAAAACAGTAAAAAGGAAACTTTTCTTAAATATATGTTTTATAATTATTTCAAGTATATATTAGTGACAGCTTTTTTTAAATACATCGAATATTTAAGGTGCAGAAGAAGTTTATTTTATTTATTTTTTCAGTAAATAATTGAAGAGGTGATTTGGAAAAACTTTTGATATTTTGAATCCATAATAAAAATCTAAACAAAATTTATTGTTGTAATTTATTGTTTTTCAACAACCGTCAATAAACTGTAAAAATAAAAAAAAATCAAAATTAAAAAAAATATAATATAAAAAAAATAAAAAAATATACTTTTTCATATCACAAAACTTTAAAATAACATGTAAAATTTAATAGAGAGCATACTTGAGAAAAAAAAATATGATAAAAATGAAGTACTTACGTTTTATTATACAAAAATTAAAATGTTGGAGTTCCGGAAAGTGCATAAGAATTTGGTAGCGCTATGGTCGATTCGACCGACACACTCTTCACACGTCGTTGCACCGACACCTCCCGGTGATAACTGATATAAACATTGCGGCTCGTCATTATCACGGTATGAGTGAGGAATACACGGGGGGATTTCGAAAAAATCCACAAGTTGACAAAATCACACGCTATTTTAAAAAATTTACGGGGAAAGGACCATAGCGCGACCAATAAAGAGTTATTTGTGAATTTCGAAAAAGAACACGCGGGAGATCAGTAAAGTTCTACACCGGTGGAGTTCAAAATCTTGAAAGCCGGCGGGGTCCAATGATCTGCCCTCTGTGTGTGGACATCAAAATATGGCAGACCTCGATTATTTAGTAGACTTGTCAATTGCACTAAATAAGATAAAAATTATAATATTCATTACCCAATCACTAATTAATGACTATTTTAGATTAAAGAAAATATATGGGTGGGTATTTATTTGTTAAACATAGCAAGTGACTAAACATCATATGAATAGTATTTATTTTCAATTGTATTTGACTCAGATTAACATTTTGTTTTGTTTTGTCTCAATTACATCATTACAATTAATAATCATTAATTTTTTTTTGGCTCTTCACCCGTTAAGAGTTTTCTCAGCCATTTAAGGGGGGGACTGTTGCCAACGTACCTATTTTTCAATTTGATATACCATCATTATTTCTTATCAAATCGTTTTGAAAAAAATAATTTAGATAGTTTGGATATTAATAAACAAAAATATACCTTAACTTTTTGATAATGTTCTGTATATATTCTTGTAGAAAAATAATGGCATACCCCGATTTTCAACCTTTATCATATATTTTTAATAAACTTTAAGGCGTAGAGTAATATATTTTTTTTAAATTAAACAGACAAAAATATCTATAAAAAATGATGTGGCGTTGCATTAATGCTTCAGGTTTAGTAAATACACCTAAAAAACATTTATTTTCCATTCAGCGCCATTGCGTAATAAAAGTTTTTTTTGTTTATTTACTTAACCTGATGCGTTAATGCAACGTCATATCATATTTTTTCAGGTATTTCATTCTTCTTTAATTTTTAAAAAAAAATATTGCTCTATACCTTATATTTTTTTAGAAATTTAAGATAAATGTCTAAAATCGGGGTATGCTTATTATTTTCCTACAAGAATATATACAGAACATAATCAAAAAGTTAAGATATATTTCTCTTTATTAATATCCAAACTAACTAGGTTATTTTTTTCAAAATGATTCGTTTATTAATAATGATGGTATATCAAATTGAAAAAATAGGTACGTTGGCAGCAGTCACCCTCTTAATATCTGTATTGAAACTACATAGAAAAGTGTTTTAATTTTTTTGAATAAATGAGTGTTGGTTTATGAGCATTAAACATTGGTAGAAGGAGGAAGCAAATGTTCCGGAAACATTTCCGGACCATCCGGACGGTGACGGATTTGACGCATTAATCTTTAACTTTACCGCGACAGACGCAGCGCAGTAGGTTGAGAGAGAGAGAGAGAATGAGATAGAAGACATCTCCACCAGAGGAAAGAGAGGAGAAAGTACTCCCCGTGTTGTTTAACTTTTCTAAATAATTTTGATTTACGTTCCTCCCTCTTCCTAGTCCTGGTGTTAGAGCGGGGGGAGGTAGGAATGGTAGGCGTCATGAAAGTCTCGACTGTAATTTTTCTCTGCAAGATTGTCACCATCGCCTACCACTGTCATGACAATTTTATCCTCAAAATTTTGTATTTAATGTAAACACTGAAATTTATTATAACCACTTTGGTACCTGGATAAAGTATTTTATTAAAAATTAAAGTAGGTACCTAAAACTAATATTAATAATTATATTGTGTCATCAAAAGCCCATCATACATTTTCAAAAGTTTTATATTGTTTCTGTGATAATGTTTTATTTATATGGAGATGTTGTTTTTCTTAAATTTCTTAGTATTGGACATCAGATATTAGGAATTGGGTCCTTTATACTTTTCTTTCCGATGAAGTGCGGAGAGAGTTTGCAATCTGCTAAAGATTTTTATATAATATATTCGGATCTTGAAAAGACCAGAGTTGTAAGAAGTTAATGACGCATTTGAGTCTTAATAAGAAGTAGGAATAGCGACTTGTTTATGTATGTTAAATAATTAGGCACCTATTGTGGATAGATGTTGTGACTCACTCTATTTCTAATGGGTGAAAGAGAGACAAAAGTTCTTCTGATCATGAGCGGCATACATAAATATGTGCACCATACCATCACTTTAATATTAGTTATGATAATATTCAGAATCAGAATCACAAGCTTATAATTTAATAATATGCAGAATATTGAATGAAATACAAACATAGTTAGTGTAACCCCTTCTGTGTAATATCTTGAAAATATTTCATTTGCAATTTATATTATGTAGGAATGTTATGTATGTTAGGAATTTCCAATTTTGATGTTTACTGCCCACAATTTATTTATTGAATAATATAATATAAGGGTCACAATATTTATATTCCTTTTTTCTTAACGAATTTCATCTCCTGGATATATGTATTAGATAAATTTAATGTTAAAAATTTTCCGTCCACTAAGATTGATAAATTTTTAATAATAACTAGCTGAATACCCGTAGCCTCATTTACTTATATTATTTGGATACGTATTAAATATTAATAAATTTCATAGAGTAATACGACGTGCGGTATTAAATTAAATAAATAAATAAAACATTTATTGAGACGAAAGGAATTTTACATACAAATACATTTATCAACAAATGAAAAGAAAAACAACATTTCTGTCTCAGAAGGACCATGCTCAGCTATGTTGCAGGAAGACAAGCCCCCCCCCAGCAGCTGATTTTCAGCATGATCCTATTGCAAAAAAAAATTACAAAAAATGCTCCAAAAATACACATATGTATATAAATATACACACAAACATAAATATACATACACGCACATACATATATACACACATTTATTTAAACACACCCACACACATAAATACACATAAATTATTACATACTTCACACTATGGCTGCGAATATTTAACTTCACAAATAAATAGTTTCTAAGGAGATGATAATTGTTATATTTGATATTTTTATACATATATACTATTCTTTGTACATTGTTAGCTTCAATTTGAAAAAATAAAAAATAAAAAAATAAAATAAAATAAAAAAATAAAGATATTCCTTTATTCTGAAAAATCTTTCAAGCCTATTTATAATAGAATATTAATTGAAAAGAGTTATAAAATACTTCGATTTAGGTATTTTAGATAAAAAATTATTTATTAAGAATAATAAATTTCACCAAGATTTGAGGGGTCATTGACAATTTATTGAAAAACGAGGTTTTCAAATAAAAAAAAGAGTGAAATACTCGAAAACAAAGAAAATAATAATATATATATATATTATTTGCGATAAAAATAATAGCGTCTCTTTCGAATATGTGTGTGAATGAATGATTGAATGATTGAAACAATGTTTTTTGTTAAGTCAACTATCGCTGTCTACATCAAAACCACCAAACGATAACCAGAAATTCACATTCACATAATACTACACAAGAATTACTAAACCTCGACGAAATACCAAAAACTAAAACAACACAATACATGGTCAGAAAAATACGCGTAGGTACATAGGGTCTAAAATATTTAACCTCTTTAAAACTGAATTTCCATTCAATCAAATTAAAAGGTATTAGTGGAGTTTTTGTGAGTTTATCTACCACCCGTACTTAGTACCCGTACATGTAAAAGTTCAAAAGAATCTTCAAAAATTGCCACGCAAATAAATATTATGATATTAATTTTATGTTTAGTACATGTTTTTAAAATTCCACCAATTTTTAAAAATTGAATTAAAATAGTTTGATGTGCGAAATGATCTAATAAACTGTTTTCATATTCAAATCATTGTTACTAGTTGCATGTAACACATGAGATTCAACTGTCGATGGCGAAAGTATGCAAAGTTGAAGAATAATTCAGGCTTTGTCGTACACGTCAAAGTCTGAAGTTGATAAACCATGATAAATATACATAGATCTGGCCATACAAAATCTCACGGATCTTGGCTTGAAACTTTGTCGATCTGTTAAAAGAAATAAATTCTCTTGAATGTTTAATTAAAATAAAACACTTTATTTTCTTGATATAAATATATTGTGTTATCCGTCTGGATGGTTTACAAGAGAGAGGGCGTTGCTATGAAGACAGAAATAACATATAGGTAGGTATATTTGTGGTTTGCCACCTTACATACATAAATATTATAATTAATTACCATATAAATATTATAATTAATTACCATATAAATATTATAATAACTCAAATGCATCACAATCATACATTCCTACTCAGCCTAAAAACTTAATTAATTTTAATGAATGTATTATGGAGGAAGTAGATGTGTATAATAAAATTAAACTCCTTGACTGCAAAAAATCTGCTGGTCCTGATAATGTTCCTCCGATCTTCCTCGTTAACTGTATATCTAATGTAACTATGCCTTTAACTAAAATTTTTAATTTGTCACTTCAAACCGGTGTTTTTCCTGATGTATGGAAAGAAAGCTATTTGACGCCAATATTTAAAAAAGGTGAGAGAACCGATGTAACCAATTATAGACCTATCTGTATACAATCAACCATTCCTAAGCTATTCGAGTCGGTTTTTCTCTCTAAGTTTATGATTGAAGCAAAAAAGGTTATTTCTCGATACCAACATGGATTTATCAACGGTAGATCTACTTTGACCAATTTACTCATATATGAAAACTATATATCAAAAAGCTTAGATTCAAAATGTCAAGTTGATGCAATCTACACAGACTTCACTAAAGCATTCGACAGGGTTTCACACCTCATATTACTCAAAAAACTTGACTCGTTTGGAATTGGAATGAGTATTTTAAAGTGGCTCTCCAGTTACTTATTATCACGTAAACTCTCTGTCAAATTGTATACCAATATATCTAATCAATTCATTGCAAAGAGTGGTGTCCCACAAGGTTCTCACTTGGGTCCAGTTTTATTTCTTTTATTTATTAATGATATTGTTGATATATTCCATGATGCTCGGTTCTTACTTTTTGCAGATGACTTGAAAATTTACAAAACGATAAAGAACTTAAACGACTGTATGGCGTTACAATTAAATCTTACCCATTTACTCGAGTGGTGTGCTTCAAATTCTTTATACCTAAACCATACTAAATGTCAATTCATCAGATCCTGTAGAAATAAAACTAATATCAATTTTCAATACACAATGGACAACAATAACTAAACTAAAGTAACATCAATAAAGGATCTTGGTATATTGTTTGATGAGAGGCTTACATTTATTTCTCACATAACTGAAACAACTAATAAAGCTTTAAAATGCCTTGGATATATTTTGAGAACAGTCAAAAATTTTAGATCTATGTATTAATACATTTAAAACGTAGTAATCTTGAATATAATTCAACTATATGGTCGCCGTTTTATAATGTGCACTCATTGAGGGTCGAAAAGGTTCAACATAAATTTTTAAGATTTGTAAATTATAAATTATCCATTCCTTTAGAAAAATTAAATTATGATTTTCTTATGAGTATTTTAAATTTATCGAAACTATCAAACAGAAGAACGATTTGTGATTTAATTTGTTTATTTTAAATAATCAACGGTATATTGGACACCCCTGACCTAGTTGAAATGATAAAATTCAGAGTACCTACAAGGTTTGCTTCACGTCAAAATGCACCTTTTCATATAGAGAATCTTCGAAATAACTTTATTATTAACTCACCAATACATAGATTGCACCGCCTTGGAAACCAATATAGTGCTGTTGATATATTTAATGTACACACTATAGATGGTTTCAAAAGGATGCTTAACGCATATTAGAATTTTTGATTCTTACTTTGCTTTGTTTATTTTTGTTGTGTAAATTGAATATGTAATACTGTTTATTTTTTTTCTTCTTTTATGTCTAGCTTTTTTATCATTACCTCTATTTTCTTTTATTATGTTGTATTATGTTGTTTTATATTGTTCTTCCTTTAACTACTTACGTTTTTTTATTATGTACCTATATAATCGATATATTTACACTTATTGTTGTTTTGTTGTGCCTACATTGTTCTATTTATCCTGTATTTTTTTGTAAATGCCCTATTAAGGGCGTATATATAATAAATAAATAAATAAATAAATAAATAAATAAATAAATAAATAAATAAATAAATAAATAAATAAATAAATAAATAAATAAATAAATAAATAAATAAATAAATAAATAAATAAATAAATAAATAAATAAATAAATAAATAAATAAATAAATAAATAAATAAATAAATAAATAAATAAATAAATAAATTAATTAATTAATTAATTAATTAATAAATAAATAAATAAATAAATAAATAAATAAATAAATAAATAAATAAATAAATAAATAAATAAATAAATAAATAAATAAATAAATAAATAAATAAATAAATAAGTAAATAAATAAATAAATAAATAAATAAATATCTAACATTGAAGAAATTGAGAGTAGGTACCTATAAATTATTAATTTGATTGAATGCAAATTTACTTAATCGAGTAGGTCCGTACTTATTGTGATTGTTAATAAAACATGATCTACATTCATCAATTTGATTAATCACTCATATTTACAAAAATACCATTGAGAAAATTTGGGCAAGTTTGACAAGTCTCAGAACAAAATTAAACGCGAAATTAATATTCAAAGCTGCGGTTAAAGTACATCCACAAAGCCCAGCTCAATTACATATATTATGCAGATGATACAAATGGTACCTACATATGTACCTCGGACTATATTATATTATATTATAATACATACAATAAGTAGGTACTATAAGTACTCGCATTTCTACATTGCGTCTATAAGTAGGTACCTACGTACATTAGTAGGTTTATTTATTTTAATTATTATTATATCTGTCATTCGTCCTGAAAAAGAAGCAGTCGTTATAAAACCGGTTCGGTTAGTCACTTTAAATCAAATTAAAAATAAAATTTCTGTAACGAAGAGCAAATAAAGAAAAAATATTTCATAAATTGGTAAAAGTGATAATGATTATTAAAGTCAGGGTCGGTTATACCTAATTGAAGCTTATCTCACTAAGAACATAACAAAACCATGAAGGTACCTATCATACATAATGTTGGTACATGTTACTTGATTAGGGACAAAGACGTGTTATACATAGGTACCTATTTGTGTTTCAATGATAGGTACCTATATATAAGATAATTTCCAACATACATACATATGTATGTATGTATGTATGTTACCAATAATGATATATTAATGGTATAATAATCACGTAGAAACTATTTCAAATGACATAAATTTATTACGTGTCAATAAACTATGTAACTACATATGTATGTACCTGTACCTGTACCTACCTATTGTTATTCACACCTAACACACGGTTTTGATATCGGAAATTTGATTGCTATTGGAAAATTTCATTTAAATCATATTATAATATTAAGTAAATTCACATTAATTGAACCTTTGACAAATAAAAAATTTCAATAATTAATATTTTCGGTAGTAGGTACATAGTAACCATAAACCGTATATGAAAATCTATCAGTAATAATATCATTACGACGTATGAAGGTAATGTTCTTTTGTTTTATATGATTCGATATATTATATTTTATTCACATATGTACATATGTAAATAGGTACGTGTCATAAACAAAATTTACCTACCTTATCAAATGAATATCGTTGGTTGTAAGATATTGTCATATGGTAATATAAACCAGCCACAATAAAAAAAATAATGTTAATTGAAGGGACTTTGTTGAAAATTAACAACTGAGAAAACAATCTTCTTTCAAAAATAAGAAAAGAACCTTAGATTATATATGATAAACAGTAAATCGATGACTTCAAATATTAAAAATAAACTCAAACCACTGTAATAAAATAAAACATTGAAGACACTTTTTTCACTTTCAAAGATTATTCACATGTTAATTTTGTATTGGATTTTTCACTAGCATATATTAAATATCTCAACACTAGTTGAGTATCTTGATACTTAGCAGCAATTAGTTTTTGACTCATTTTTACAAATAAATAATAATAATGACTTATTTGTTTGCACCATTTTTTTCGAAGGACGTGAAAAATAAAAAGTTATAATAATTGAAAATATATGATATTTTATGATTTGAACTATTTTTTCATTGAAGGAATATAAAAACAGGAAACACACACCTATATAGCGTTATAATCTTTAAAAAATGCAAAAAAATACATTCTTAAACACAAAGTATTCGACTTTTGTTTGTTTTGCACGTTTCCATGAATATGGGTCACAATTGTATTTAGGTAGGTACCTACGTGTGAGGTTAGTATCTGTATTTAATACTATTTACATATGTTATTTTCTATATATTCCGCTCCATTTTGTATGTTAAATAATTTTAATTCAATGGCTTTAGAGCACAAAATGAACAAAACATTGTAAGAAAACGAGAATATCGTGTACCTACATATAATGTCATGACGTACCAACTCAAATGGCGGCCATATTGATAATTGCCCAAACGATGAGTCGTGATTGGTTAGTTTATATTATAATGGCCGACTCTATTATTAAAGACACTAGATTTTGGCCGTCTTTGATATTGATATCCAATTTTGTAATTTTAACGTCATTTTCATGTTTTTTTTTTGTCATTTTTGATCCTGTATTGGCTGTTTGATAACAGATACTGGGGTCCTCGCTTCTCTTCAAAAGTGTTGGAGTGTTTCAACCAACTTAAGTATATAATAATATATTATGTCAATGGAAAGCTAATAGTCTGCCGTAGTAGATATAAAAAAATCACGTATTATCATTTTTTACAATTTGAAACCTGTCATCTCCGAAAGCCACTACTACACTGAAAAACAAATGTGACCACCGCACTGGTTACCTGCGTTTTTAGCCATTTGCCGTTTTTACCTGCATTTTTAGGATTTTACACTTTAAACCAAAGACATGATCTAAATATGACAAAAATTTCAAAAAATATGACAAAATATGATAGGAAGTAGGTACCTTGTTTGAAAACCCCTTTGGTAACTATGCATTCTAGCAAAATTATTTTGAACATAACCGAGCACCAATTCCTAAATGTAACAAAATTATTTAGAACAGCAATTCCTGTAGGTATAGATATTGTTTTAATTCAATTAATGCAGATCTTCTGTAGGTATATCTTCGTAACTCCAACTGACAACTAACTAAATGTAACTTTACCTTCCAATTCATTGTATATAAGCAAGTATTATGTACAATAAATAGATATTTACCAACATTCCTATTCACATAGGCCAACTATATTTAACTAGATATTGTACATAAATGTATTCAACTAGTTATTCAAGGAATATAGAAGGATGTTAAAGACAAATTATGATAGTAAGTATATTAAATATTAGTAAGTTTAGTTTGTCGATCGACAATTCTTAATAGAGCTGCATTGTTGTATGAAATAAAAAAAAAACTTCATTATTATGTCAAACACATAATATTTAACGCAATTGTTTTTAACAGAAAAAAAATATAGAAAATACATAATCTATTGTGAAGCGATATAAATGGTAACTAAACAATAATAGGTACTACATAAGTTTGTGTGAAATACAAAATTGTTCAATTTTATAAAATGTCAAACGAATCAAGCTTTGAACATGCATTGTCATCGGTAATACAAACGAACCAAGCTTTAAACATGCATTTTCATCGGTAATACAAACAAACCAAGCTTTGAACATGCATTGTCATCGGTAATACACCAATTTTGAAATGGTTGGGAAGTTAGTTATAAATCAATTTTAAAATTTCATTACGGACAGACAGGTGTGTAATAAAAAAACAAATGTGATTTAATCAAAAATAAATTGGTTTATCAATAGATTAATAAAAACTAAACTTGAATTTTAACTACATAAGAAACCACATGTGTTATTATATGTTTAAAAGTTAAATTCATATTAAGGGTGAGAAAAACTATCTTTAAAAATTATCTTCATAAATATACGGTAACTATGTATGTATTTCGACCAAATCTGAGTCTATTTTTCGAATAATGTATAAAGATATATTTAAATAAATGTAAATCCTCATGAGCCAGAGTGGAATGTCCTGTCCCTCATAATATCCTGAATATATTTTATACAAATGGAAAATTATATTCTGTATATCCATCCATCTACAGAAGTAGGTAGGTATGTCATAGAACGTACATTGAAGGAATATTTACATCTACAGACATCTACATAAAACGTACTCAATCGTTAGTTACATTATCAATTATCATATAACGACATGCAATATGTAGGTACAGTGAAAAGTATTACTGATATATTTATATCTACAGACATCTACATAAAACGTACTCAATCGTTAGTTACATTATCAATTATCATATAACGACATGCAATATGTAGGTACAGTGAAAAGTATTACTGATATATTTATATCTACAGACATCTACATAAAACGTACTCAATCGTTAGTTACATTATCAATTATCATATAACGACATGCAATATGTAGGTACAGTGAAAAGTATTACTGATATATTTATATCTACAGACATCTACATAAAACGTACTCAATCGTTAGTTACATTATCAATTATCATATAACGACATGCAATATGTAGGTACAGTGAAAAGTATTACTGATATATTTATATCTACAGACATCTACATAAAACGTACTCAATCGTTAGTTACATTATCAATTATCATATAACGACATGCAATATGTAGGTACAGTGAAAAGTATTACTGATATATTTATATCTACAGACATCACATAAAACGTACTCAATCGTTAGTTACATTATCAATTATCATATAACGACATGCAATATGTAGGTACAGTGAAAAGTATTACTGATATATTTATATCTACAGACATCTACATAAAACGTACTCAATCGTTAGTTACATTATCAATTATCATATAACGACATGCAATATGTAGGTACAGTGAAAAGTATTACTGATATATTTATATCTACAGACATCTACATAAAACGTACTCAATCGTTAGTTACATTATCAATTATCATATAACGACATGCAATATGTAGGTACAGTGAAAAGTATTACTGATATATTTATATCTACAGACATCTACATAAAACGTACTCAATCGTTAGTTACATTATCAATTATCATATAACGACATGCAATATGTAGGTACAGTGAAAAGTATTACTGATATATTTATATCTACAGACATCTACATAAACGTACTCAATCGTTAGTTACATTATCAATTATCATATAACGACATGCAATATGTAGGTACAGTGAAAAGTATTACTGATATATTTATATCTACAGACATCTACATAAAACGTACTCAATCGTTAGTTACATTATCAATTATCATATAACGACATGCAATATGTAGGTACAGTGAAAATTATTACTGATATATTTATATCTACAGACATCTACATAAAACGTACTCAATCGTTAGTTACATTATCAATTATCATATAACGACATGCAATATGTAGGTACAGTGGAAAGTATTACTGATATATATTTAGGTACATCTACAGACATCTATGTACATAAAACGTAGGTACTCAATCGTTAGTTACATTATCATGTAGATACAGTGGAAAGTACCTATTACTGATATATATATATATATATATATATATATATATATATATATATATATATATATATATATATATATATATATATATATATATATATATATATATATATATATATATATATATATATATATATATATATATATATATATATATATATATATATATATATATATATATATATATATATATATATATATATATATATAATATATATATATATATATATATATAATATATATATATATATATATATATATATATATATATATATATATATATGTTATATTTGATGTTTTCACGGGTGAATATGTTATAATATTTTTATCTCGGTTTTCCCGTGTCAGTAGGTCTTGACTAAGACCATTTGTCTTCCGACGTTTCGCCTGAATATCACCAGGCATTTTCAAGGACTTAACGAAAAGCACGCGCGCGACACACGTCTACTCACACTGAAAGCTCACTTGACGGTGAGCTTTCAGTGTGAGTAGACGTGTGTCGCGCGCGTGCTTTTCGTTAAGTCCTTGAAAATGCCTGGTGATATTCAGGCGAAACGTCGGAAGACAAATGGTCTTAGTCAAGACCTACTGACACGGGAAAACCGAGATAAAAATATTATAACATATATATATATAATATATATATATATATATATATATATATATATATATATATATATATATATATATATATATATATATATATATATATATATATATATATATATATATATATATATATATATATATATATATATATATATATATATATATATATATATATATATATATATATATATATATATATATATATATATATATATATATATATATATATATATATATATATATATATATATATATATATATATATATATATAATATATATATATATATATATATATATATATATATATATATATATATATATATATATATATATATATATATATATATATATATATATATATATATATATATATATATATATATATATATATATATATATATATATATATATATATATATATATATATATATATATATATATATATATATATATATATATATATATATATATATATATATATATATATATATATATATATATATATATATATATATATATATATATATATATATATATATATATATATATATATATATATATATATATATATATATATATATATATATATATATATATATATATATATATATATATATATATTATATATATATA